>JAODXP020001885.1:10000-25899 GCA_027497455.2 Sardinella longiceps | reverse complement strand
TTGTTTTGGTCAGGTGCATGTCCTTTAATTGTTTTGGTCAGGTGTGTGTCCTTTAATTGTTTTGGTCAGGTGTATGTCCTTTAATTGTTTTGGTCAGGTGTATGTCCTTTAATTGTTTTGGTCGGGTGTACAGTATGTCCTTTAATTATTTTGGTCAGGTGTATGCAGGGGGTCAGGATTTGGCCGATTAGCTTTGACAATTAGCATTGCACTTCCTCGTCGCCATTTTCCAGAAATGACATCATATCCGACTCCATTTGACATATGCTGATTGGTTAATGCTACACTTTCAGCTCATGTGAACGAGCTCCCTGTGCACAAACTTTTGTGGGCGCGCCCAGACTTGCCATCTGTAGCTCATCTCCATTAGTAACATGGGCCCTCATTGGCCCAAATGAAATGGAGTCGGAAGTGAGCTCCATGAAACGCCATCTTGACAGCTGAAAATTTTGTTCAATTTTGGATGAATTCACTAGCCTAGCATTCCACATTGGAATGAATGGGAGGCGGGACTTAGTATGTTTCTCCAGGTTTATTAATACCTCCATGGGTGTATGTCCTTTAATTGTATGCAGGTTTGAGTTGTGGTGCCCATGCTTCCTTGTTGCAGTGAAGTTCAGATGCAGGCGCTGGACTCGGGGCCAATCACGTGTCAGATGACTAGATGTCCTATATTAACCCCACCCACACTAACCACACCCACACACCTGCCAAACCATGTTAGGGGATGAATGAGTAAAACCAGAGAACTTTTAATAGGGGAGAATTAGCACTCCCCTTTTACATCCGGTGGTACTGCGCCTAGATGGCGCGCGCGAGTCAGTGAAGAATGAATTGGGTTCTATGCAGCTGCACCCTCAAATGCTGTATTTCCTTAGATACAATTTTTTCTTGAATAAATGCATTCATGCATGCGGTTCAGAGTAATTTGACTTAATTCTCAGTCCACACATAATATTTTTAGCATTTTATGTTAATTTGTAAAATCCCTTCCAAAGTGTCTGTCACGTGACACAGCAAGTCATTCCCTATGGCCATTCACCAGGATAGAGTAGCAGAATGCTAGTGAGTCAGGGGAAAAAAACTGCTCACAGATGAAAAACATAATGGTCATATGTATTAATACATTTCATTTTGATTGACATCCATGTCAAAGTTGCTTAAAATAAAATGCAACGCGATCGCCCCCCTAGCAGATTTGTAATTGTAATTGCAGGTTGAATGGTGTTAATAGGAGTGCCATGGCTCGCCGTAAACGGGCTCTGGTAAAACGTTTGTTAAAGAGGTTGTTTTGGTCAGATGTGTGAAGGTAAATTTTTATAAATCAGTGGTAAATCTGGATTAGTTCAATGAGAGAGTCTGTGTTATATATGGCCCAAAAGTGTATTGCATCACCATAAAGAGTTCAGGTGTTTGTTCAAGCCAGAGAAGACATCTTGCTGGTTGTACCTATCATAAAGCATTGCCATGCTTTCACAGGTATTAAAACTTTGGACAGATCAAATGTTTATCAAAAGTCCAGTTTAAAATTTGAAAGCTGGCAGACCATGTGGTAACATTATAGTGTGTCATTGGAAGTTCAGAAAAGGTGAAGAAAATACACTTTTGGATAGTATACTAAAGTGTCTTATACTATAACTATACTACAGTATAAACCGCTTGGATTTAGAATACTTTTGGGACACCTAGATAAGCAGGATAATGCTATTGGTGGTGGGCTGTTATAGAGCACTAATAAATTGGTTAATCAATAAAGTTGCTCAACACCTAATCAACAGGTAACCTGTGCTACATAAACACCTATCTTCAGAAATACAGATGCCAAAACAGTTTTTTTTTATTTCATAATTTTCTAGCAATATCTTTTAAACCGCAATTTTCAGTTTTATTTCCAAGCAAGAGTTCAACTAATACGAATTCAAAGTCATCTCAAAATTATATCAATAGCCTATATTACATTTAATTCATCACAAATGGACTGATTTTGATTTTTGTTCTTATGAATATCTGTCTTGCTCCACCACACCAACACCTGAGAGCACATTCATTTCACGAACAAGACCATTTTATCTCAAAACCATCAGAGATGCTTCCCATTCTGATTCTTAAACAGTAGGAGCAAACGGCTAATAAAGGAATCTGAATATGAATTCTGATTCTGAAACAGTAGAAACAAACAACTAATAAAAGAATCTGAATCTAAATTCTGATTCTGAAACAGTAGTACTAGAAGCAAACGGCTAATAAAGGAATCTGAATATGAATTCTGATTCTGAAACAGTAGAAACAAATGGCAGACTCTCTTCAGCACTGTCAGCTCACATGGGGAAGAGCAGGTGGCCAGAGAAACTGGTGTGGTGGTTATAACTGTCCCGGACCCATGCGTTGAGTTCCCATAGGATGGCGTAGACCTCATCTCCCTTCTCCAACAGTAGAGAGGCCCCATTGGATGCACTGGCACGGCCACTTGGCTGGTGACTGTACGCAATGACGACATGCTCGCCGTTTTTGCGAAGAGAGACTCCGGTAGGCGTATACTTATGACCAAAACCATAGGCAAACAGAGTAAAGTAGTAGACCCCTCTGACTGGAGCAGTGAAGACACCTGGAAGAGAAAGACGACATTTAAAGAAGGCTTCAATAAAATAAAGCGATTGGTATCTCTAAATGGTGTGGCCTATATGTGGCCACTTCACCACCATCCTGGCCATAAAAATTAGCCCTGGTCTTTATTTAAAGGACAACTTTTTATTCATACACACTACAGTGCTGTGTTGTCACGTGTCTGTTGATGTTACATAGTCATACAGGAGCATGTTAAAGCTGTATTCAGGAAGTCAAAGTAATTCCATGACTTTGGCCCAAAAAAATAATCTAAATCATACAATTCTCTGGTCCATCTCCGTCTCTACAACGTTCCTCAACGGCCTCTCAAACCCCTCCCTCGCTGTAGCACGTTGTAAGCATCTTGCTCACAGCTGTGATCAACAGGCAGTTGTCCCTCCCTCCGAACCTAATTGGTGGAAGGCTATAGGGAGTGCTGGATTTTTTATATTCTTCCAGAATAACGTAACAATTCTAAGAAATCTGACTTTAAAAGAGTTGCCGAATACAGCTTTAAGATTTTAAAAAGACTGTTTAAAGTTCTGCCCCATGGGTTAGCTGTGAGGGCTACTTCTCTGTTCAATGAAACCTATATTGGACCAAATTTTCTTGCATCTTCAGTAATGGTAAGTCTTGAGTAGCTTGAGCAATAGAGCTTTGTTGAAATTGACCCAAGTTGTCCTTTAAGGAAGTAGTAGGCTATGCCTGGATACTCTTGGAAGACATCGGATTAATCTGCCCAATGGAATATCCCTTGACCAATCAGTGAAATCCAGGCCGCAGACTTTACAGGAGATGAATCCTGGGATGTTTTTTCAATACCTGTTTTGTAGTTTTTAGTTCTTCGATACCTGTTTTGTAGTTTGTAAATACCTGTTTCATTGTTGTAGGCGTTTCCAATGTTAGTGATGACGTTTTCATAGATGAGTGTAGTTTCTCCATTGAAGGGACCAAGGGTCAGATGACCTGATTTTATCAGCGAGGCCGAGAAAGACACCTTCCTCTCCTCTCTCTCCCTCCTCAGCTCTTCCACCTGCTTCTTCAGATTCCTCACACAGGCTGAGAATGAAACACACACACACACCACACACACACACACACACACAAACTTACTCCATGTCTACCCACATATAAACAACATCTATGTTAGTTAAGCAAAAATATATAACAAAATCAATTGCATGTAGCCATGACTATGTAAGCAAACTATTTGGAGAAATAACCTCCTAGATTATTTTTGGTGAACCGTCATAGGCACCAGAGGCCAACTTGCACGGGCTGGCAGCAGTACATGGTTAAACCTCACGCCCCTAGCCTTACTGTAAGAACACTTCTAACCTTCTAACTTTCAGATCAGTGGATAGAGCAATTGTGGAAAAAGCGGTGCTCCGGAGTGAATTCAAGCATAGCCCCGTTGAATGAGCCTGCTAAATGCTTGAATTAACTCCGGAGCTTTCCTTTAAGAACACTTCTAACCTTCTAACTGCCTTCAGATAAGTGGATAGAGCAATTGTGGAAAAAGCGGTGCTCCGGAGTGAATTCAAGCATAGCCCCGTTGAATGAGCCTGCTAAATGCTTGAATTAACTCCGGAGCTTTCCTTTAAGAACACTTCTAACCTTCTAACTGCTTTCAGATCAGTGGATAGAGCAATAGACTTGTTTCACACCTGAACATTCCAAGGTTCCATGGTAGTAAACTGAACATTCTACCATTGAAATGCATTGGATTTAAGCCTCTTTCTGACTTGGGTAATAACATGGGTAATAACATTTGAAACATGTCAAAATTCACTTCCTTTCGAATAATACAAATTTGAAGCACACACATTTGGAGGTCCCGAATAGATAAAAGTGATTTTACATTTATGTGCATGAAGCTTCAATCTATTTGGGACCTCCAAATTTGTGTGCTTCAAATGTGTGTTATTTGATAGAAAGTGAATTTAGACATGTTTTAAATGTTATTACCCATTTTTTTCAAGTCAGAAAGAGGCATAAATCCAATGCATTTCAATGATAGAATGTTCAGTTTACTACCATGGAATGTCGGAATGTTCAGGTGTCAAACAAGTCTATTGTCTCCCATGCATTAGGGCACACATGTGGTCAAACTGACCTCAGCACTTGTATAAGGAACACAAAGAGGACAGAATTTCTCTTGACTGTGGGAGGCTGTTTAAGAAACAATAGCCTAGTTCAATCAACAAAATAAAGGTTTAAAAAAAAAAGCATACTGTATTATTCATGATGACAATAATCCTTGCATAACTGTTTCTATCTTCATATGCAGGACAAATGTGGGTCTGTTGGCAAGAGAGGGAGGGAGGGGTGGGGGTCTTACCCTGGTCATTCTCTAGTTTTTGCACTTGTCTCTCGCTGGCTCTCAGTCTGGTCTCCAGAGCCTCCATGTGAGTCTTAGTGGTTCGAAGCTCCGCCAACACAGCTCTCATCTCTTTCGGCAGAGTTTCGTTTTCACCAATGTCATTACTGCTCTCTGCTGTTACCACAGCCAGAGAAGAGCCCAGCAACAGCAGCACGGCAGCTCCAGCAGTCTTCATCTTCAGCATCAAACACACACAGATCTGTCTCTGCTCTGATGGTCAACACACACACACACACACACACACATACACAAACACAGCTACTGTATGTCTCTGCTCTGGCCAACACACACACACACAGCTGTATGTGCTCTGCCAATGGACTTTTCTCCAGCCTCTGTTCTGCGCTCTAGGAGGGCAGTGTGATGTGTCAAGATCACAGAAGTCACATTTAAACCTTTGGTGAGGATGAGACATTGACCACAAACACACCCCCACACATGCACACCCACAACCCCCCACACAAGTATTCATAGACCCCCACACATGCGCACACACATGCCCGCCCACCCACACCCACGCATACACACCCCCACACACGCATTCACACAGACACACGGATACAAACACCCCCACATACACACACACTCAGACAGAGTCCCATCCACCCCACTTGCCCAATATTATGTTGCAACACTTGCAGGGGAAATCAAAGTGAGACTCCTTGAATGAGAAGCATCAACTACTTACAGCAATTTAAAGGCTAGATTTAGGAGGTTAGAGAAGATTTTAAAAAGTATAGTGTAGTGAGACCTGTGTGGTGTGGGCCGCCACTGGCTACACATGCACCCCCTTGCTTACTTATTTAATTATTTATCGTTTGTTTACCTGAATGTAGAGTAGAGTAATGTAGATATAGAGCGACTTGAATGTCAGAAATGTCTTTTCTGATCAAGCAAGGCAGCACTTTGGAGATCTTACATCCAAAGGAGGCGCCAAATTCCATTAGCAGTATTTGGAGTACGGTAGACATTAAGCTAAATCACATTACAAAGTAGGCCTAACAATGAACAATGGTAATGTTAGTGGCTTGATTTACCCAACAGTAGCCCTATGAGGCAACCAAAAGCTCTTACACAAGCAGCAAGCTAAAAAATTGATGATTCAGGGATTCACGGGCATAAAAAAAAAAAAAAAAGAAGCAAATTCCTGGATTTGTGCAGAAAAGGCTGACAGGGATTTCTGCAAATAAAAGACCAGATTCATCTGAAAAGGGAAGCAATTCAAATATTGTAACAGAAACAAGAGGGGGGTTTCTCTGTTTAAGGGTTCTAAAACAAAACATGGTTGCTAGGGGCTACTGTTATGTGAGATGAAATGTGTGCTTACTGTATGTGTCAATGAGTGTTTCTCAAAGTCGAGGAAGCATGCTTGGAAGGCTGCTTATTCGAGCATTCCACGTCATTATCTGTCGGCAAGTACTGTTCCAAAGTCAAGCATCCTTCTAAATTCTAGCGAGGACAGAGGCCTTTGTTCATAGATTTTTCGAGGATGCACTGATGGAACCTCGTTTTTGAAGTGTACGACTTCCAAGGCGAGTGTGCTTCCTAGGAAGCATTCTTGACTTTGAGAAACACTCAATGTGTATGTTCTGAGTTGCCAATAGTTACCTAACCCGTGGTCACACGGGTGACAAAATCGCTAGTGTTGGGCAACTAGCTCCCATTCACTTTCAATGACAGTAGGCAATGGGCGATTAGCAGAGGCAACAGGGCAACAAATCGCCTAGTGGGGGAAAATAGAAATGGAGGCTATTTTCTGCAAAAGTTGGGCGATTTAACAAGGCGATTTTTCATAAAAGCCATACTAGAAAAACGCAAGCATTGAGACCAAAATGCTTTTACCCACGTAACTCCAGGTAAGGGGGTGAATAACCAATTTTCATAAAGAGGTGAATTATTCCTTTAAAGACATGTTGGCAGTTTTCAATTAAGTTGTTCTACGATAATTGTTTTGGTGCATCAACAAACACCACTAAATACTTGGTGAGTAGCATGTATTAAAATAAAAGGTTTATGGTTGGACATTATCAGACATGCACATAGGCATTCTGAAGAAGACATGGGGGATTCTAAATAAGCCAAATATCCTAGACAGGACCAATCGTCAAACTTTTGGTGTCTATGATTCTATTTCATCCACGGCACGTAAGGGGCTAAACCAAACTTCCCCTTTAACAATAAAAAGTGTCTTTGGGGTAAATATGTAAAATGTAATGTAGGCTAAATATTTATTACATTAGTTTCATCTTTGTTAAGGTTGAAAAATACAACAATGTGCATCTCCACATCTCCTGTCCGCATTTTCACACGCTGGGCCTCGTTATTCAGGTTAATTTATTTTATTGATGTTGTTGTTAAGTATAGTTTTGTTTGATGATGTCTTAGTTGTTGCATTACTGTATTATGAGCAAGTTAGTTACTTTTGTTAGTTACTTTGATAGGCTCAGTAGAGGAAAACAGAATTTATGTTTATCCCGAGATCTCCAGCCAAGCCCAAGCCCAGTACTTGGCACGACTACGCCTTTGCAGAGAGATAGACCTATCTGGGTATTTGCACAAATCATATACTGAAAACTGGAACTGAAACTTGATTGTCAACTGACACTTGAAATGTGTGTGTGTGTGTGTGTGTGTGTGTGTGTGTGTGTGTGTGTGTGTCACAACAAGGACCATTCTTAAAAGAAACTCCATCTTGTTTCAGCCCTAGAGTTCTATTAGAGGGCTGCAAAGCCAGGGCCGGTTCTAGGCATAGATGAACTAGGGCCGGTTCTAGGTATAGATGAACAAGGCAAATAACCCGACTCTGCCAGATGGACTTGCTCCCGCATGTCCATCTGGGAACGATCCGTTGAAAAAGTTTTGGTTTGTTAGTTTCGTTTTCGTTAGGCATCTGTCTATCACGACCTATGTTGGTGATAGACGGGCCAAATCAACCAATCAGACCAACAAAGCATATAACATACTAACATACTAACATACGTACATGATCTTTAGACCCACCTCTCATTGCGCTGCACCTCAACCCGCCTCAAAGCCAACGCTGATTGGTTCGTTTGTTTAGCAACCTGCTCCAAATTCTTGTCAATGGAGCATAGCCAGACTGAGCAGCGAGTGAAGACCTGAAGCTAGCAAGATCAGTTTGGTCTTACGAGGCTACAAGGCAAATGCTTAGGTCACAAAATATCAGGGGGGCAGGTTGCTTTTTTTTCAGTTTTTCATTTGTATTTTTGCAAAACTCAAATCTGGGCCTAGGGCAGCGAAATGGTTACCTCACTCACGTCAGATGTAGCGCTACGCGCGAACATCTGATCCTCCGCGATAGACGATTTATTTCGGGAGCCAGAAATCCTTGAATCTAACTGGACAAACGGCTTGTCCATCAATTTAATTGACGTACACTTCAGCCAACCACATCGAAACCAACCGATGACGCTGGTTAGGTTTGTTGGATTGGTTCATTCAAAACAGTTGCTTCTTCGCTACGTCACACCCTCTACAGCAGCCAGCAGCCCTGATTGGCCCGGTTAGGAAATATTGGGCTTGAAATCCCTCCCAATGGCATCAACATCAGATCGTTGCGCGGAGGCCTTACGAAAGTTACGTAGCGCATGATCTGACGTGAGTGAGGTAAGCGAAATGGTAGCCTAGAACTCTAGACGTACCCCTAGCGGTAGCAAATTTGAATTTGCACAGCAGATACGTCTAGAGGCCACTGATAGAAATGTATGCTGTATCCTTCCTCTGGCGGCGGATAACCAATCACAGCGCGGTATGTGTACAGGAAATCGTAAGGCGGGCTTTGTACGATGACGACAGCCCTGCTCAAACCAGAGCAGAATCGTCTTTGGCTTTAGTTTTGGACGAATTGCACTTGTCATTTTCTTTGAAAGTGAAACAAGAAAGTGCACTGAAGTTTTTCGTTCTGAAAAAGATGTCTTTGCCATGTTACCGACGGGCTACGGGAAAAGTTTGATATACCAGCTGGTACCACTGGCCGGAACGCTAGCCTATTACGTGGAGAGGCAGTTTGAAAGACAACGCAATCACCTGCCCCTCCATTGAGGTACAGTCTATCAGTGGTCTTCAGACTATACATTCTTATGATATAGTCTGGCGTGTCAGGCTAGCGAAATGGCTAGAACTGGCCCTGTATTGAGGGGTTGCACTGTAACCCTATTTGGCCCTATGATTAGAGCTGTAATCGGGCCTTAAAAGTTAGGCCCGGCCCGAGCTCGACAGGATTCTGCCCGAACCCGTTTGAGCCCGAATGAACTCGCTTTTTTCAAAGCCCAAACCCGTTTACAGCCCGACAAATTCCAGCTCTCTTTCAAGAATGAGTTGTTAATAAATTTTTTAACAGAATTTATTGACTGTAGTAGGCTTTAGACCACTTGGAACAAATAAGTCTTTCTTGACAAATTAAAATAAATTCTATTTATTGCGATCTGTCTTGCGTTAATCGAAATGCATCACCTGACCAGTCATTTACCGCGCAAGCCCGAGCCCGAATGAAATGACAGAAATTAAGACCGAACCCGACCCGAACCGTCAGGTCCTGTCGGATCCGGGAAAAAATCTTAAGCTCTACCTGTGATCATACTGGCTGACTGTTCTACTTTCATCATTATTTCATGAAAGGGACACAAGGCAATATTTTAACTTAAATTATCAGCCTCATAGTCACTTTGACGATTAAATGGCTCAGGGATTACCTGCATGTGGTGCTGGGTGCAAGAAATTTAAACTGAAAGTAGATATAACATGTATAACAATGTAACCCCTGAATATGACCATGTCTCGTTCGTACTCTTTGGTTGGAAATACATTTACATCAATGAGAATATACAGTGTAGTTGTGTTTTTTCTAATATTCCAGCGACTGTAGGTGGAGCTCTTGAGATACACTGTAAAAAAGGATTTGTAATGGTTACTTGAAAAATGTGTGGAAACTCGTTGCCTCAAATGAGTTAAGTAACTGACATTGTTTGTTTCTCAAGTTAAAAGCACTTTACACCTAAAAACATAAGTCATATTTACTTGTTTGAGGCAACGGGTTTCCACACACTTTTCAAGTAACCATTGCAAATCCTTTTTACAGTGTAGAAAAACTGCAGTCCTGCCTGATGTCCCTTTAAACCGGTCTCATTTCCTGAGAATACATGCATGCTGACCTAAGATGGTATTTCTTGAGAATTTATCTGACCAAACACAAAGATATTATTTAATATCCAGCCTAGTACTTCTCCATCTGAGCCCTATAAAAGCAAACTTTCAGACTTGTTGAAATCTACAGTTAGACTAGAACTGTTATTGCTATTTTCCTCAAGAGATCATTTTAAGATTAGGCCTATTACAAATTATCATTTATTTATTTTATTTTTTTTAATTATTCAAACATAAACTTGAATCACTGTACAAATTAGGGGCGGGTATGTTTAAGGCTACTTATTACAGTTGAAATATATGTGAGACAGACATTTAGTTAGTCTGTGTTTTGTTGTTGTTGTTGTTGTTGTTGTTGTTTTTTTTTTTTTTTGTAGATATCTGTGGTTTGAGTGTTTTGTTGACTGAACTATTCATGGTTACCAGTCATGGGTCTATCAGTGGTGATCAGACCATATATTTTATGTTATAGTCTGACTTGTCAGGCTAATTTATTGTATGTTGTTGCTGCAGAAAATGGCTGCCATGACTCTGAAGGTCCTTGAGCCCAAAGACACTCTTGTGTTTGCACATGAAGATAGCGACTTCAGAATTCCGGCTCTCCTCTACATTCCAGAATGGAAAACTTTCCTGGCATTTGCGGAGAAACGCACTTCCAGCTACGATGAACACGCCACCACGCTGGTGATGAGAACAGCCATCCGACAACCCGATGGGTCACTCCAGGTACATAAACTTGTAATGATTAGCAAATAAGATTATATAAATCTTTTGTCAGAATCTTCTTATCTTTATTATTGGTTTGTATAATAGGTCCTGTGTTGTGTTGTTGATCAGGCTTTACTTTATTAAATAGCCAATAGCCATGTGAGGTGAAGTCTTGTTTAAAGGAGAAATTAGGTGTGGTGGGACTTAAATTGTGTTAAAACATGATACCAAGTGTAAACTTGTAAACTTTATCCTTGAATTAAAATCTATAATTCTTTCAGTGGTCAGACACATGGATGGAATTGAGGAAGGCCACCAAGGATGGCTATCGCACTATGAACCCCTGCCCAGTCTTTGAGAAGACTGAGTGTAAACTCTTCTTGTTCTTCATCTGTGTTGAGGAGAGACCAGGGAGTACAGACTCAAAGCCGGCCAGACAAGGCTGTGTTACGTCAGCTGCTCTCGACCACCAATCAGCGATGAGGACTGGAGTCAGCTGACCGATCTGACTGATGACGACGGCGTCGGCAATCACCTGAAGCATGACCAGACCTTCGCAGTCGGACCAGGACATGGCATCCAACTGGAGAATGGCAGACTGGTCATTCCAACCTACGTTAAGAACTTTAAGGATTCGGACACCTGGCTGTTCGCCGTGTTTCCCCTGTGGTACTTCTGGACCATGAAGTCATACGCCTTCACTCTCTACAGTGACGACCACGGGAAGACCTGGCAGGCGGGAGACAAGATGCCTGCGGAGTCTGGGGAGTTTCAAGTGACTGAGGTGACTGACCATGAAGGCAGAAGACAGCTCTACTGCAATGCCCGTAATTCTAAAGCCATTAGACTGAGCTTCAACAACCAAAGAGTGGAGGCCGTCAGTGAGGATGGAGGGGCTAGTTTTAGCCTGCTAAGCGAGCAAACCCTCAAGGAACGGCCCAACGGGTGCCAGGGCAGCGTGCTGAGCTTCCCCTCCAGGGGGCGCCCTTCAGGGGGAGCAGAGGGCTCAGCAGCCCCAGAGACGGCTCTGCTCTTTAGCCACCCCACCGCTGGAGAGGGCTGGGACCGACTGGAGCTGGGGGTCTACGTCAGGCAGTCTCTCCAGGACCAGCACCCCTGGGGGACACCCCACATCCTCCACCCAGGGCGCAGCGGCTACTCAGACCTCACCCACTGCGAGGAGGAGGGGCGCTTTGCCTGCCTGATGGAGTGCAGCGATGGGGGGCATCATTCCCCTGCTCTAGGACACCGCAGGAAGATCACTTTTCAGGAGTTCCAGCTTCTCTGAGCTTGTTTCACTTCACTTACACTTAAAGCTGTATTCGGCAAGTCTACGTAATTCGGAGACTTGGGCAAAAAAATTTAAATCATTCAGCTCTCTGGCCCCTCCCCCTGTCTCTACTATGCTCCTCAACGGCCTAAACAGCACTTTTCATGTAATACTTCCAGACTAATGTGACAATTCTATGTAATTTGATTTTAAAAGAGTTGCCGAATACAGTTTTAAAGCAAAAAAATTCAGTGTAATTCAGGCATATAGCCCTGTTGCACAAGCCTGGTGACTGCACTACATAGCGAGTGGAATGAAAGAATTTGGAACAGGTCAATAGGCTCTTCTCATCCATTGTTCCTAACTGGTGGAATAGTCTTCCCAAGACTATTAAAACAACAGGCACTCTATCTACTTTCAAGAGACTCTTGAAGACCCAGGAGTAGCCTATCTCTAGTCCTAGTTCCTTAAATGACTTGGAATGCACTGATCAAGCACTTCTAAACTCTTGCACTTGCTCTCCTATTAGCAAATGGCACTCCCAGTAGGCATTTACTTGTATTGTGTTGCAGCTTGATTGTTATCCCTCTTTTGTAAGTCGCTTTGGATAAGCGTCTGCTAAATGCATAAATGGAACAACATAGACCAAACGTGAACGCAAAAGCAAAAAAGCAGTTAATATTGAGTCAACGGAACATTCTGATCTTATTTTTTGCTTCTAATGTAGTGTGTTCCTTCGACTATTAAATTGCTTGTTTGCATTTGCGTTCGGTCTACGTAGTTCCAAATTCTTCCAAAGGGGGCTTTGGGTGGAAAACCATGCCGAAAATATAGTGTAGTTTGAGCCTAGCATAACCAACTAATAAAAACATCATCAATTTCCAATCGTCCAATCTCTTGTATTGTAGCCAACAGTCATGTATTGCACTAGTCATTACTATAATAAAAAATAATTTTATTTTGTTCCCATGATTATTGTTCCACAGACGTCCTGGTGGTAGTGATGCCGAGATGAAGCTTCATAACACCTTCATAACACCTACATATCACCTTGAGGCTTTCCTGATGTGTTGAAGTCATTAATTTCTTAAGGCTTCATTTGCACTGTGGGGACATCTAGTGGTCAACACGGTACATGACACATTTTGAAGACTGTGCAGAGTTTTGAAAATGAGCCAACTTTTCATGCATCGCAACACAATGGGCCTTATTTTCATGATCAGTTGCGTCTTGTCACCAATGTGAAGCGCAAATCGCTTTGGTGGCTTTCCTGCAACGTTCTGCTATGTTCATGACATGATTTGGGCTTTACTATGCTGCCAATCCTGTCCTCGGTATTGGATAGTCTTGAGTTTCTTGAGCAATAGAAATTTGTAGAAATTTGACTGAAGTTGTCCTTTAATTAAGTGGGACTTTTGGGTGCCTTCCTACAACACTGCCCCTGACTGCACGTGTCAAACCATCTGATTCTGTCAACCTTGGCCAATACATCTTTCATATGCGGATTTCTTGAGAGAGAGAAACAAAAACATGACACTATGTTGCATCACAACCAGCTTGGGTAGCACAGTTTAAAGTGAAATGCAATTTGCTGACATTCATCATGCTGTCAAAAAGTAGCCAAGTTAATTAAGTCGCCTATCCCAGATTTTACTGTAGGCTTGAGTTAGCCTACTACCCGCCCAAACCACATGGTGTCAGTATCGCACCACATGCCAGAAGAATCGTAAAATCAATTCAGACGGATTGGTTTTCACATTATTTCGGTTCACCTCTGACTGAGTGGAGTTACCACAGACGGATAGCACTACAGCATAGTAGGCCTACATCATGTCAAAAGAACCTGGTAGGTATTTTTCAGTTAAATTCACATTTACATGGCATTCTTTATATTAGTTGTGGGTCGACGTTTAGAAATTTGAAGACTGGATAACGATATTTGAACGACATTTACTTGGCCCTGTTGTTTTTAGCATCACTCGCTCCTCTAGCACGTAGGCTACTTTAGCAGAGTTTCCCACATTCAGCTGTGAACTTTAGAAAGTGCACGATATGCCAGGTCAAAGAGCCGACTGCATTGCATCGTTATGTTCACTGCTAGCTAACATTAAATTGGCCGAGAAAGCCTATTATACAACTTTTTTAAAGTTTCTAAAGCCTGGTGGTCTCTCAGTCCAGACCCTTCAATGTGGTGTTCATTTTTTTTTTAAACCTGTTTTGCATCTGAGTAGCTCCATAATGCACTGTGATAGTGGTAAAGATACTTTTGATAAGTGCACCCACTTGTGAGAATCTGGCTTTTTTATGACTTAATGATAATGTGAAGTGCTGTGATCCTGGTGTCATAGCCTAATGTAACGTTAGCATTGTGTATCTCAGGGATGGGCAATTATTTTGGCCAAAGGGCCACATTGGCTTTGTCTGGATGTTAACAGTCAGCTGGTTGTTGCAGGTAAATTGGCAAATCCCAAACCAGTAGCCTCACTTTCTTCAGAGGACATGTTAACATGAAGGGTTAGGCAAAAAGGGGGGATTTATATTTCATGAACGACAAATTTGTAGGACTATAATCTAATCCACCTTGGCTAAATGACAAATTATTTTAATTAGGGAAAGCTCCACGGGCTGGATTAAATACCTCAACGGGCCACATGTGGCCTGGCCCCCGGGCCTTAGTTTGCTCAGGTCTGATGTAACCATATATCTCATACCATATCTGCAGACCTGCAGGCTTCACCCAGCACTGTTCTGACTGAGGAGAAGGTTCAGTGTTCCATCTGCCTGGATGTGTTCCGTGAGCCAGTCACCAAGTTCAAGTTCAAGGGTTTATTTGTCACATACAATGAAATACTTTCGTAAAACATGTAGTGAAATGTGTTTCCAAAGAGAGAGAGAGAGAGAGAGAGAGAGAGAGAGAGAGAGAGAGAAGTAAAATAAACAGATAAATTAATAAATAATGAAATAATAAAATAAAATCATAAAATAGAATAATAAAGTAATAAAAGCATCAAATAATAATAAAAAAAAGATAGTCCATTTTGATCAGTCCATCAAGATCCATCCAATAGCCTAACGGCTCCAGAATGCAGCACGCAGCTCCGTGTAGCCTAGTGAGTGGTCATGAGGTCGGTAGGAAATATGGAGAAGACAGTCTATCCTCACCCAAAATGATCACGGGCCTGAGAGGGTCGAAGCAGAGCAGCCAGAGTCCAATGATCTTGCAGCTGGACTCGCTGACACAAGCGGGTGTATCGATAGTTCACACCTGGGGTTCGCCGCACAGGCAAAGGATCTTAGTGCATTCTTCCGAACACAGACCCCAGCGATGCAACGACCAGACTCCTCTCCTGTATGAAGCATAGGCTACCGTCTTTACTCTGCCACATATCACCATCTTCTCCCAAATGTTGATAGCGTCGTCTCTGCAACTGAATGGCCATAGATGAGACGACAACGGAGAGACGGCTCATGGAGTCCCAGCAGCGTAGGGTTCACGGAGCGCATTATTTGAACTGACGTTTGGTCAAGAAATGCAAATGGATCTAAACTTTCAAAAAAAGATCGAAACTTACTACAAACTTAACAAAGAGCAACAGAAAGTTAATGGGCATCATAAAGCCCATTACTAGTTACAAAAAGTTAAAGAAACTTGAAAAATAAAGGAAAGGGTGAAAGTAAGAGAGGGAGCTACCAGTGTAGGCTGCCAACGCGCGGCGCCATCACCATAGCAACCATTCCCTGTGGCCACACCTTCTGCAAGTCCTGCCTGAC
>JAODXP020001885.1:0-5000 GCA_027497455.2 Sardinella longiceps | reverse complement strand
ACTTTGACGGAAGCACGCTTTAAGACGGGAGAAATGGGTTAGTTGTCTCTCTGTCTCTGCTCCATCACTAGTCTGTGCTGTGTGTGTGTGTGTGTGTGCTGTGTGTGTGTGTGCTGTGTGTGTGTGTGCTGTATGTGTGTGAGTGTGTGTGTGTGTGTCTCTCCATCACTAGTCTATCTGTTATGTTATAGCCCCCGCACATCAACACCAAAAAGTGTGTTGACGCTGTCTTTGAGCAAAATTTGAGAGGTTTGAGAAGCGTGGCAGACATCTGGCGACGTCTGCTGACGGGTTTATGGCCGATTCAACATGTTGAATCAGACCGTAGAGCCGAGAAAGAACTCCTGTTTGTTTATGTGTAGCACAGCATTGCAGCTGCTTTCTGTCATGGATGGAATCTTCAGCTGGACTCAGGCACGGTACACATGCAGTGTGATCGCAAACAGTACTCAAGCATAGTGAATTATATGATATGACATTCAAAGGGCATCATCAGTCTGAACTTTGGAGTAAAACCACGCTGGTTTTTATGTTTTCTAATGAGTGTCCAATGCTAATTTCACCCAATATCAGAACTAGTTTATCAGTTAACTCTCTGGGATTAGCATATGTTGTTATGGCAAACAAAAGACAATCCTAAACAATGATACTAGAATAGGAGGTGTGTGGGAGCGCGGTGCACAATGTATGTGGTCATTTGCCGTCCATGTAACGCAAATTTGACATTTTTCAAAGAAAACTTTAGGCGACAAAAAGTGCAGTCGGTGTCGTGGGCAGTTAGCCTGACATAGCCCGACCATAATACTGCTGTTCATCCGTATTCATGGTCTGGGAACGGTCCTCTTGGGCGTGTTTATATCGGTAGAGAGTCTACCGGCCAATAAGCGACGCTGATTAGACGAGCTGTCCAATTGTTTCAAACCAAAAGTGAATACCCTCCCCCCCGTATAATCGCGTAATGTTAAAGAACCTCCAGACCATGAATACGGATGAACAGCAGTATTATGGTCGGGCTATGTCAGGCTAGTGGGCAGTCTTCCTGATGTGCGCTGGTTATTACTTGTCTCCTCCCTGTTCCATCACTTGGGTTTGTCTCTCTGCTCCATGCCTGTCACTAGTCTGTCTGTTGTATTTATCTCTCTGTTACGCTAGATTCCCTACTCTTATGTTTTATATGTTGCGGTAAAATCTCTCTGCTATGCTAGATTCCCTACTCTTACGATTTGTATGCCTGAGTCTCTAGTTTGTTTATTGTGTTTGTCTTTCTGTTACGCTAGATTCCCTACTGTTATGTTTTATATGTTGCGGTAAAATCTCTCTGCCATGCTAGATTCCCTACTCTTATATTTTGTGTGCTTCTGTAAGACAGTTTCTTGGTTTGTCCAGGCCAGGGTTCCCACGGGTCACAGAATTTGTGGAATATCCGGGAATTTCCATAAAGGCTGTTCCAGACAGGGAAAGGCAGGGAATTTGATAATTTTGCTTGCAAAATGACTGGATAGTGAATCAGTCCATAGCCCTGTTGTTCAAACTTACCAAGTGCTGTAGGTAGGAAAAAGAAGCAGAAAATTTGACTGACATCAAGTTAATGGGGCACAACAACTTACTTTCAGTTTAATTTCATTATGCCTCCTTCAGCCAGCATTAGTAATTCTTTTTTTTTTTTTTTTTTTGCTCAGGGGAAAATTATGGAATAGTCAAATTTTTAAATCTGATCTGGAGTGGGAACCCTGTCAGGCTTTCATTTGTCCTTAACCTTTGGTCTCCAGTTTTGTTCTTATGCATCTCTAACCAGATGATATTACAAATGATTAGAAATTATAGTCACAGACATCTTTTTCCCCTTCTCAACAGACATGAAGAAAATCCAGCGGCACGAAGGTAATGCAGTGCTGTCTCTGTGTCTGTCAGCCAGGAGTCATGTGATCCTACTGTACGTTCAGAATGCAAGTGATACATTGCCAAGAGTTGCTGAAAACTCCCAAGAAACATTGCTTGGCACAGCAGCAAAAATGGCAAAGTTGCCGTTGACGTTAGCATTCAAATGTTCGATCCTGCTTCTCTACAGGAGGCACACCGGGAAATCGATGTTCTGATTGGTAGTCGCCGTATCACATCATACTGTAGCTCGTTACATAAAGTTTAAAGAAGTTTAATTGTCTTTCATTGCCGAAGTTCGTCGCCCACCACACCTGCCGCTTTTGTTGCCAAAGTTGCCCATCTCCATACAAAGTCAATTACTTCCATCGCTCATGTCGCCTGAATCTCTTGCAGTCTGAACGTACAGTTACTTTGCTTATCTTACTTGGCAACTGTACCTAGCTACTGGAGGATACTTCGAAAGGTCAAACTAGATCCCCTGACCACTATCATTGACCTCCTCCAATATGTAGCTTTGCACTTAGCCTTCACTAACTTCAGTTGGCACATGAGCACTTGTAAATACTCCATTTATGATTAGTTAGGGTAGAGATTAAAGGCATAGTATGAAAGTCCTTTTAAAGCTACCCTATACAAGTCCCAGGGTAGGTTTATGTATTTGTGTAATGCCGGGGATACACTGTACGATATTTCCGATCGTTTAGCGCAGCACCAGCTCAAACTGTACGATTAATTCGCAGGTTTTAAAAGTTTATTGCTCTTCATTGATGTTCTCATGAGTGAATGAATTAAATTAAATTCTTTTTCTCACCTTCTGCAGTAACTGTGACACTGGACCCACAAACGGCGCAGAGGTATCTTGTGGTGTCACCTGACAGGAAAGAGGTTTATAACTGCGGTGAGAAGCAGGATGTTCCGGACCTGCCCGGCCGCTTCCACCCCTACCCGTACGTCCTTGGCACAGAGGCCTTCTCGGCTGGTCAGTTCTACTTCCAAGTCCAGGTATGCACATATCTATTACTGGTCAATAGACTTTAACCAGAGAGGATTCAAGTGGAGCGAGAGGTCTCAATGCTTGTTCAGTTCCTGGTTCTATTTTTGCAAGGGGGAGGGGGAAAAATCCCCCTTTATGCAGACAAAGTTGAGCTCTCATTGGCTGATAGAACTTTAAAGAATCTTTTCTTATTGTGATGTAATACATTTATGCAGACAGGAAGTATTCCAGTTTGCTCCCATTGAAATGTATTATGATGCTTTATCTTGCTCAGTATTCCATGATCTTTGCTTTAACCTTGCACTGTTGCACTATTGGACGTATTTGCACTACCTGTACTACCTTGACACACCTCATACTGGAACACACTACATTACCAATCCCCAGTACATTACTGCGCATCTTTATCTTTTTTGCCTTTAGTATTTGGATTCTGTAGTCATTTTGCCTAGTAATGTTGATTTAGGCATGTTGATTTGTTGTTATGTCTTAATCATCCTGTGTACAACATAGTAGTGTATGTTTTGTGTGGTGTCTTAAGCTGCTGGGACCTTGAATTTCCCCTTGGGTAAGTATTATCATCTATCTATCTATCTATCTATCTATCTATCTATCTAATCTATGTAATCTATCTATCTAGGTGTCTGGTAAGACCAAGTGGGCGGTTGGCGTGGCCGAGGCGTCTGTGGTAAGGAAGAGTAACCTGTCCGTCACCCCTGAGGATGGCTTCTTCACCATCAAGCGCAGAGGGGGGCGGTACTTTGCCAACGACACCTTCTGCAAGCCCATAATGCCCCCTGCACACCCTGATGTTGTGGGGGTGTTTGTGAACTATGAGGGAGGAACTGTGTGCTTCTATGACGCTGAGAGGTGGGGCCATCTTTATACCATCCCATTTCTCACTTTCGAAGAGAAGCTCCATGTCTGCCTCAGTCCTGGTCTAGAGGACCTTGGCTTCAACACCACCCCGCTGGTGATCAAGCCGTGTAGTTTGTAAGACTCTCTAAGAGTCTAAAAGAGTCTAAGACTGATCTCTGTGATTCAGTGGTAGTGGTGGTGGTTAAGGCACGTGTTTATTTTGGATTTCGGCATAAATTTCTGTCGTTAGGTTTTTTTTTTTTTTTTAATTTTTACTGGAAAAAATTGTAGTATGTTCCTTCCATATACAGTCATTGGTTTCTTCTCTCAGAAGATATGCTGGACAGAGAATGCCAAATGTATTTTTGTTTCTAATGTTTCTAATGGCTTTTGCTGCACCACCCATTGTTATGTTATCACGTTCATAACAAGCTGTTCTGCCTGAATCAAGCACAAGTTCCTCTCAGTTCTATTTGGCTGAGCACCTGCTTTTGTTTTGCTTAAGTTGGGGAGTCCCTTATCCTGATTCTGTGGTGTGTGTGTGTGTGTGTGTGTGGTGGTGTGTGTGTGTGTGTGTGTGGACTGTTCCTACCTGGTAACCTGTATTATATGGTTTATTTTATTAGTTTTTGATAGTTTTGAGTTTGTTTGGATCATGGACAAAAACGTAAATAGCTGCACCACTGAAGCAGGTTTTTAAAACTGAAAAGAAAGGATTCCTTCAGTTCATCTCTTCTGCATCTGTGTTTTTTTCTGTTTCTGTTTCCTGTGGTTAAAGGTCAACCAAACAGTATGTTTTTCTTCATAATAATAATAATAATGTTGTTACTCATATTTGTTACTGATATTTGTAACTTTATTTATACCTGGGGGTAGATTTGGTGTGCAGACAAGTGAGTTGCCATTCTCAAAACACACAACATATAAATTAAGAGCATATGAGACATTAAGAGCACACATCACAGTGTGGTATGGAAACTGCTCTGCTGCAACATGAAAGGTCCTGCATCACTGAAGTCTCTCCCCCCTCCTTTTCTGACATCTACAACACTTACTGCCTAAGCAAAACCACAGACACACAACACATCCATCCAACTCTCTCTTCTCCCTATTGCCATCATGCAAAAGATAGGCCTACTAGCCTACACCATTACTGTCCACACTTCCAGACTGAGGTTTCTTCCCCCAAGTTGCCAACTTCAGTCAGACTTTTGTCTAGCCTAGCCTACTTCTATTTTTTTTAACCTGTATATTTTACTTCAGCCTC
>JAODXP020001883.1:0-25780 GCA_027497455.2 Sardinella longiceps | reverse complement strand
CATAGTAAACTATTTTATGAAGTTATAGTTGTCATCTATATCCCAAAATACTGTCAGTGAATTTGTCTCGCAGACTGCTACAGGCACACAAATGGATTATTGATGCAAAGACAATAGGCACATATTTTTTTTTTTCTAAACTAGACATCATGAATCGGATGGTGCTGCGGGCCACTCATTTGCTTCTAGTGGGCCTGATCCGCCATTTTTGGGATCACTGAAGTATTGTATTATCTTCTTTCTGAAGCAGGCCTGGAACCCAAATTTCACATAACTTCAAAAAAGCTTAATTTTTACCTCCGCCAAGGAGGTTATGTTTTCGGTCGCGTTGGTTTGTCTATTTGTCTGTCTGTTTGTTTGTCTGTCAGCAGCATAACTCAAATAGTGCTGCACGGATTTGGATGACATTTTCGGACAATGTGTATATTGGGACAAGCAAGAACTGATTCGATTTTGGCGGCGATCAATGATCTAGAACATGATCTGGAGTTTATATTGTGTCTGTGACCACATTGCCTTGGCGGAGGTCAACGCTCTCTGAGCGCTTTTCTAGTAGGCCTATGGTCAGATATCGAGGCACTTTAGTAAAATATTACATTTGTTGTTGAGTTTTTACTACTGTATGTGTTTGTACAGTATGTGTTGCCAGGCCGAACATGTGAAGCAAAACACAGATCCTACTTTCACACAAAATATTTGGGCTGCATAGTGGCAAAATATTAGATGTCAGTCAGACTCTATAACATTTAATAAATTACGTTTTCATAAAAATACATTGTATGTTGTTTTGGTGACATGATACTTCATAAATTCATTAAAGTCACACAGCACCAGAAAATTAAATTGTAAGAATCAATATCATTTCCCATTCTCTGCAGCATTTTATTACAGTAAAATTATTCTAAAAGGTATGAGGAAAGGAAAGTCTTGAAAGTAACTGACATAGTCCAGAAGATTTGCATGAAAATGAATCATTTGCCTTTTTATATATATATAAAGGTCAATCTTGCACAGGCAGCATGCTATGCACATTGCAGGGCACAGGTGAGCAACAAATAGCAGACATTATGATGGGAATCCAGACAACTGATATCTCATTAATATGTAAGCTTATTAGCAGTATTTGCTTCTTTGCGTTTGTCTATAATACAATGTTGTTTGATAAAATATGTTTTGTTTTTTTTTGAAAAATGTGAAGTGAGCAAGCTTATGTGTGTATATCCATATCTGGTGGAAAAGCCAGGGGTGGAAATATGTGGCTTTCATAAGAGAGAAACAAGACAAAGGCAATATATTTCACACTGCTCTTTCAATAGCCTATGATATTATGTCCTAGCCAGGCTAGGGTACGTAGTGCTTCAGATTGCAACACAATAGGTTATAGCACTACATCAGTTAAATCCTTCCCACTCCAGGCGGAGCATCAGGCTGTGCCCCCCTCTGTAACCCTAGGCCACATGGCTGTGCAGGGCAGTATGACTATCCTGGCCGTTTAGTCTTTTGGTAGTCCCATGTCTTAACTTAACCCACTCAATTTAGATATGTGACAGGCTAGAGGCAGTACCATTTTATGATGGTCTTTGGTATTACCCGACCATTTCGCTAAGATTATGATAGAACTGGGACAAATTAAATACTGTAACAGACAGGCTGAAACTTTAATATCCCATCAGTGTACCATACACATGGACGGTAAACAGAGCACAAAAAGTAACGTACATCCATAAAATGCTTTTACATAATAAAGACAATCAAAAGAGTTTAAAAACAAAGAGTTTTAAGTATGCCAGGAACTAGTTCTTATGTCTTTTTAAATAGCTTACAATGCAATGATTATACAGCAATTTTAATCTTGTAGAACTTTACTCAAGCGACTTCTTTTCCTCACAACCTGAAAGAAAGACACTCTAATGTCCTTAATTTTCATTCCATAAATAATAGGATTAAAAACGGGCTGAATGAGAAAAACCAACATTCCACAGAGCATCCTAGCATTTGCGGATATATTTGGAAACCGGAAAGACAGTACTGTGAACAAACTAACAAACTCATGCATCACAAACACGATAATCTGTGCTAAGCAGGTGTTCACAGCTTTTGTTCTGGCATCTGTTTGCTTGTTGAAGACACATGTTAATAAAATTTGGACATATGAGAAGAGCTGTATTGTTATTGTGAGGCTATGCAGAAAGGCGCTTATTGATAATCCATAAACATTATTGATTGTAATATCTTCTCCACAGGACAAACTCAGCAAACTAAAATTGCTACAGAATACATGCTTTATCACATTCCTGCACCTGCGTACTCTGGTCTGAAGTAGAAACAGAACCAATATCAAGGTAAAGTCTATACCCCATGCTAATGACAGTATCCCAGCTACAGTTAAAGGTGTCATAATGGAATGGTATCTCAGTGGCTTGCATATAGCAATATATCGGTCAAATGCCATTGCTGCCAACACCATTAGGGCACCTCCACCATACATATGGAGCAAAAAGGCCTGAAGGACACAGACTGGGTAGTATACAGTGTTTCTTTTAGTCACAATGTCAACAAGCACACGAGGTAACATTGCAGTAATTCCAATGAGATCATTCAGAGGCAGGCTGAAGAAGATGTAATACATTGGCCTGTGGAGACTCTTCTGGGTAGCTATCAGGGCTAGGATTGTTAAATTTGACAGAATTGAAACAGAGTAAACCAAAAAACCTATAATAACAATAGGGTATTCAGCCAAGGAGTGGATGTCAAAGCTGTAGATTTTTAAATCAAAAGTGAATGTTTGATTAAGTAAATATTCTTCCATGTCCAATCACAACTTGTAGTGGTGCAAAGACAGCCTGTTGAGCAACACATTAAGAATTAATAGCATGTTAAAACAACTTAATCAGAATAAGTGATATGTCAATATAAATTACTTACCTTTCTACTTGCACGCAGACGGAGAGAATGAGATAACTAATTTAATATTGTGGGGACAGTTCTATTTAAGCATAAGACCATGAAGGAAAATGATGATGTGATATTGCTCATGTGCTTTAAATAATTCCCCCAAATTTCCTCTGAGATTTTCAAACACGGTTTGTTTTGATAGTGTTAGCATCTCCCACAGCTGCTACAAGCTGGACTACAAAGTCCTCGTTTTAGATTATGGGGCTGCAAAACATTAACCTGACACCTCAACCCGCCTCAAAGCCAATCGCTGATTAGTTTGTTTGTTTGGCAACCTACTCCAAATTCTTGTCAATGGAGAGTAGCCAGACTGAGCTGCGAGTGAAGACCTGGAGCTTGCGAGATCAGTTTGGTCTCACGAGGCTAGCAAAACATATTAGAAATGGTCAAGAATGGTCATATAAGTTAGTTAGTTCTCTGTCATGTACATGATTGCTACATGGTAGTCATGTAGGTTTAGTCAGTTTCATCCGAATCCATCAAGGGTTCCTGAGTAACTGAAACACTAGAGGCTCTATCTTGCAGACGGCGCACCATGCCTTCGCGACTCGCGCAAGCTGTCATTGCTAGTTTGTGTGTGCACATTGTTTGTTTTTCTGTCAAGTAATTCACATTGTCTAATTAGCAAGTGACTTTGCGTCCTCGGAGGTGTGTCGAAGGTGTGGCTAGGCGCAAAGCGCAACAGATGCTATTATACAGACGCAGAAAGGGATCCGCCACTGACTGGGAAAAACCAGGTCATTCGTCAGTCATGCATTCCTGAAATGCTATTTTATGGGCGCACAACGCAATAGGTAATGCAGTCCTCGTTCCAGCATAACAATGACGGCCACAACAATAATTATTACAATCGGAAAATCATAATGATGTTCAGGAAGATGTGGCACCCTAAGTCCAACCTTTTTGAACTTTGAGCCGGCGCGAAGTTCATTTTCTGTGCTGTGAAAATAGCAAAAAGCCGCCGGCACGCCCCCAAAACCATATGCGCCATCCGTCAAACAACAGTTGACTTTGCGTCGTCAAAATAGGGCCCTAAGTTGCATAAAACTTGGTGGGCCTGTAGCCCCACATGGATAGCATGGAACCATTTCGTCGAATATCACCACCACACACACACACACACACACCACATTCAATTGTAAGTTTGTCTGTAGGGGCCATGTCAAAACATCCCATAACCACCCATTTCATGTATAGCGCCACCTAGTTAAAGAGAACCTATGCAGGATCCGGTGGCGTCATCCAGTAAGCTAACATCCAAACAATGCAGTTATTAAGCGTTTCTGCCAATAATCCTCCATTTAGAATTGCATAGTCAATGGTGATCGCCGCTAACAAAATGTATCGACAGTTGAATGCGCTGAGAAGTCACAAATTGCGTTGTAATTCAAACAGTAAACTCTGGCTAAGTCACGTGACCTAGCTTGCTTGCTAACCAAAACTTACGATAGCCGGGACGCGCTCCCTGATTTTGCATAGGCGGTATCTGCCTCTAGGAGGGTCGGACAATCTCGTGAAGGGGCTCGTTTTACTCCGGAACATGTCATTTATCAAGTCTAGTGAGTTCTAGGCAATTTACATAAAGGTGTAATGAATAGGAAACGTCGAAATTTTACCTAAATGTTGCATGTGGTGGCTTTAAGAATGAAAAAGCAAAAATATCTCTGACGGACATGGTCAAAACTACATGGAATTGGAGGTTTGGGATCATTATTACACCCTCCGAATGTATGTCAAGTTTCCTGGAATTCTGTTCATGTGGGGCCATACAATAAATTGATTTATGTCATTGTACACCAACTGGCCTGTAGGTGGCTTTTGCAGCTAATGTGACAAGAAGGTAGGGATGCAAATTTTCTCACATCCAAATGAGGGACACTTTGTTCAGGATGCGGGACAAGTACTGGTACAGGCCCTATACCTGCACCTCAGTGCCCCAAAACCAAATTGCTTATACAGTAGGTGAGGACTTCAAATGTATTGCACTACAAATTCATAAAGATTAAATAAATACACCAATTAATTCTAAGAATTCTAAAGTTATTGTCACATTTTACTCTTTAATACTTGCTTTGCGCTTATTTTTCTCAAATGTTATACATTGGGGCTTTAAATTCCAATTGTTTGAATTGTCCTTCTACAGGCTGCCCTTACGGCCTGGTTTTCATGTGTGAACCATCTTTTAGGGAAGAGCAAAAATTAGGTAACGAAACAAACATAATGTTGTGTTATTGTATGAAAAAGTCATTTAAATTGGTTGGGGGTCCGTGTAACGCTTTGCAGTGCTTTGATCCATTTTTAGAATCAACATAGAAAAATGAAAATTGGGTTCAAAACTTCAATTTTCCATTTATCAGACAACTCAGATAATAGGTAATTGATGCTGTTTGTGTATTTCATTGTTGTTTGTCGGTTGCTTTTGAAAGAGTGGATAGTTGAATTTAATACCAAAGTAAAAAATGAGTCAATATTTCAATATTCCATTTCTGCGTCGTGGTTGGACTGAACCATGCGCGCTGAGGGATGTCTTGGTTCAGGTAGGGTAAATGAGATGGATGTAGGCTACTGGAGACCCATAACGTTACAGACCTGACAGAACTACTGGCCCACCATCTGGCTTACCTGCAAACTCTCTAATACAGAAACCTATGAAGTTGTTGCATGATTTAATATTTTTATGTTTTACCGTGGCCTATTAGAACACTTCCATCGGCACCGCCCTTACGCACAATCAATCAGGTGAAGAAACGGTGATGCCGAGTGTTATGCCACCTTGGATATATTTGGGGACGTCGGGGCGATATAGGAATAAAATTTTGTTTAGGCCAGGGGTCTCCAACAGGTAGTTCATGAGCTGCTCGCCACCTGTGTAGCTCAAAGAGTCACAGGAAATGTAAATGAATTTCATAACAGCCTAATCACAAAATCTTGATATCTTTACTGCTTTAATGCTCTCTTATTAGAAGTTATGTTGGTAGAGTGCACCAGATTTGGCTATAACTACAGAGACGCAGATGTAGCCTAGCTACATTAACAATGTGACAAGAGTAAGTTCGTGAATGACCTCTAGGCTACTTCAAAAGCAAAGCAGACATATCGGACATATCAGCTGAACCGAAACTTCGCATATAGTTACAGCGCAACTGTACACGGTAACCCCCGACCAGGTGGCGAGAAGCTCGAGCTACCTGTTGGAGACCCCTAAAGAAAATGTGACTTTTATATCGTGATGAAATATAGCCTAGGTGGCATAGGCAACACTCGGCATCACAGTTTCTTTACTGATTGATTGAGCAAAGAGCGAAGTGTTCCAACTTGGCCATGGTGAACATAAATCACAATAACTTCATAGGCTTCTGTATTAGAAAGTTTGGGTTAGCCTGCAGGTGGGCCAGTAGTTCTGTCAGGTCTGTATGTCTCGAGCTGACTTGATAAGTCTATCCATCTCATTTATAGGCTAGCTAAGGCCTCTCTCTACAAAAGACAACTGGCACTACCTGAACCAAGACATCCCTCTGCGCACTTGGTTCAGTCCAACCAAGGCGCAGAAATAGAAAATTGAAATATTGACTCATTTTTACTTTGGTGTCAAATTCAACTATCCACTCCCTCAAAAGCAACCATCAAACAACAGTGAAATACACAAAAAGCACCAATTATCTATTATCTGAGTTGTCTGAAAAATGGAAAATTGAAGTTTTGGACCCAATTTTCATCTTTTTCACGTGAATTCTAAAAATGGATCACAGCACTGCAAAGCGTTACACGGACCGTTGGGCAACGCTTAGTCTGAGGAC
Organism: Sardinella longiceps; assembly: GCA_027497455.2. Lineage (NCBI taxonomy): Eukaryota > Metazoa > Chordata > Actinopteri > Clupeiformes > Clupeidae > Sardinella > Sardinella longiceps. Next base: position 19,028 of record JAODXP020001883.1, on the reverse strand, counting down.
CACAGTTACTTTGGCAAATAAGCAGGGCAACACATTTCACACATTGTAATTAAACATTAAATGGTATAAATTCATTTGAGCAAGTACTGTAGGCCCTATTCTATCTAACTTGTATAAACTCATCATCTCAAAATGGTTTGTTATGTTTGCGATTTTGTGGGACAGCATATAGCTCACATATAGCTGGTCGTTGTACAGTAGACTGCTTGTAAAAATATTCTGCCAGGCAGTTAAGTTGGAGGACAATGTTAATGGCTGTTTACCCTTTTACTTGTGGACAGCATAATTAGCATGTTTTGTAATGAAGTGCCTGCCAATATTGTGCTTTGGAGACAGAGATGTTTTCCTGACATATCAGAACACTTGACCCCCGGGCCATATGATGCCCTTCTTAAATCACATTTCCTTTGCACCTCCAAAAATCGGTTATGTGGAGGCTTTAATGTACTATGATCTGACCCAAATATGCTTATGCTTGCATGTCCAATCTTCATTACTCTGAGAGAAAAATGCAATGTTTCATTTGTCCCCTGTTTCAATTGTTCCAATTCTTACTTTCTATGGTGAGGATGCTACACACTGAGCAACATACACTAGATTCATATGAACATGTATTATTCTTTCATCGTCCATCCATATTTTATATTCAATAAAAAAAAAACTATCCCTTCAAATTATTATAAATAAAAGAATAAAAAGAACAATGCTAAATAATGTCATCTAGGCGACTTGCATGTTCTATAGTGTATGGCGTGATGCCTGGACAAGACCAACTAGGCCAAGGATTCATTTTAATGCAGTGCACATTTGTCGGTTACTTCATATCAGTTCTATCAAACCAGACACAGATTTGCCAATGTTTTTAATAATTGTAAATGTTGTATGAGAATGAATCAATTTACCTGAATGTTCTGACACTTTTCATGAAACAATTTTTCAAACGATTTTCTCTTATCAAGCTTTTGGAAAAAATGAGGAACACGATACCACAACAGTGCAAAAGAGACACACTAAAATTTAATATCCAGTAATCCAGTAAACACAATCATGGAAGTAAACATTTTATAAAAAATATTAAAATAAAATTACACAACATACATCCTTCACCTAGAGATAATAAAAGAGTAAATATACAAAATGTATGCTGGAAACAAGTAATGACATTTAAAAACATGTTCAGTATACATGCAATTACCGGTATTGTAAAATTAAGTCTTAAGACGTCTTTTACTTACAACATGAAAGAAAGACACTCTAATGTCCTTAGTTTTCATTCCATAAATTATGGGATTAAAAACAGGTAGAATCAGAAAAATCATCATTCCGCAGACCATTCTAGCATTTGAAGATGTATTTGGAAACCGGTAGGACAGTATTGTAAACAAACTAATAAACTCGAAAATTAGAAACACAATTATCTGTGCTAAGCAGGTGTTCACAGCTTTTGTTCTGGCATCTGCTTGCTTATTAAAGACACATGTTAATAAGATTTGGATATATGAGAAGAGTTGTATTGTTATTGTGAGTATATGCATAAATGCTGTTATTGCCAATCCATACACATTATTGATTGTAATATCTTCTCCACAGGACAGGTTAAGCAAGGAGAAATTGCTACAGTACACATTTATTATCAAATTTCTACACCTGCGCACTCTGTTCTGAAGTAGAAACAGAACCAAAACCAAGGTAAAGTCTAAACCCCATGCTAATGACAGTATCCCAGCTACAGTTAAAGGTGTCATAATGGAATGGTATCTCAGTGGCTTGCATATAGCAATATATCGGTCAAATGCCATTGCTGCCAGCACAAATAGGGTGCCTCCACCAAACATATGGAGCAAAAAACCCTGAAGGACACAGACAGGATAGTATACAGTGTTTTTTTTAGTCACAATGTCCACAAGAACGCGAGGAAACATTGCAGTAATTCCGATAAGATCATTTAGAGGCAGGCTGAAGAGGATGTAATACATGGGCCTGTGGAGACTCTTCTGAGTAGCAATCAGCGCTAGGATTGTCAAATTTGAGAGAACAGAAAAAAAGTATACCAAAAAACCTATGATGAAAATGGGGTATTCAGCCGAGGGGGGGATGTTGAAGCTGGAGATTTTTAAATCAAATGTAATTGTTTGATTACGTGAATATTTTTCCATGTTCAATCAGGCCCCTGGTGCAAAGAAAGTTAAGCAACACATTCTTAGCATTAATAGCATGTTACCACAAATTAATCAGAATAAAAAATGTATTGATGTAATTTACCCTCTAATTGTACTGTAGATAAATGGAGAGATTGAGTGAACTAACATGATATTGTAGATGAAGTCCTATTTAAGGCCACTAAAGCACTTGACGTATGACGTTGTGATCATTTGGTCATGTGTTACAAATCGTTCATACTGTACACTATTCCTTTGAGAATTTCTAGCCATGGTTTGTTTTGATAGAGCAGTTTCAATCTTTTTTTAACAGATGTTTCAGGGAATTAACACATCGGTCAATCAGAAAACCTTTCTCCAGGTGAGATGATGGTTGATTGTCATTAAGTTCTGTGCAGGTATGTCATATCATACCCCCTGACAACAGAGGATAGCAGGCCTCACACATCCATTTCGTGTGCAGCATACAAAGCTTGCTCTGTGTCAACTATGTGCACATCTAGCCTACTGCATATTTTTTACATGTTGTTTTTGGTGTTTTATTGAAAATTACTGTATGTCTTTCCCTTGTTGGTATTGGGTTTTTCTGACAGTTCCCTCCCTCTGTATTGCCCACTGACACTTCTTGGATGTTACTGACACATCCTCTCTCTCATTATGATACATTTCACTGAAAAAGATAGCTGGCACATAGGAACAGCATTCGCCAAACCCAGATTGGCCATTACTACAACATTACTCCTGACTACTACCCACAGTTTCGGGGGTCAGTGTTTTAGAATGGTTAACCTGAAACACAAATACCATAACCGTAGTGCATTTAGGAACTGTTTTCCTTGTAGAATGCTGGTCATTTTAATTAATCGGCTGCGCCTCGTGCCTAACAACACCCGTGCTAAAACCAGCATTTACACCGGTCTCTCGGGATTTATTGCTTACTTACAATGGAGCAGTTTTTAAAAAATGTATTCCAGATGAGTCATATGAGTCTGTGATGTTTTATCTATTCAGATTTGTATTGTAGTTGTTAATATCGGCCAAATTAAAGTGTGCAGTGACACCTTGAATAAACCCGCTTTTCTCAGGTTGTTTATATTTACTGCCAAAATAGCAGTAAACACATAAAGTGACTAATAAAATGTAACTGCAAGATTTTGCCATACAGGGCAGTTCATTCTAAGTTTTCATAATTCGGATGGAAGCTTCCCAGTTTCAGTCCACTTATGTTTGCTCACAAGCTGCGCTTGCTAGTGTGTGTCATTCCCTCCTGAATGTTTATCTTGCCCACCCAGATATCAGACAAGGTTAGGTAGGCAACCTCCAGCAGAAGAGATGGTTAAATGAAAGTTAAATTGACTTATGTAATTTCCACAAAGCCTTGTCATTTTAATATAGGCCTAAGTAGTATTAACTTCTTCCTTGTCGTTAAGTAGGCCTAGTCTTATCCACTTTGTAGGCTAATTTACTCCTTTTCCACCTAACGACTTTATGAGGTCTTCATCCAGCTATGTCGGTCAACGGTCATTCACACTGAATCACTGAATCCTTGGAGTCACATAGCATCTCACCCATACCAGCTTGCTTAAAAGTGTCCAGACGATTGATCCTAACACAGGATCCATTTTTTGAAAACATGAACAATGTCAGTTTGCATAACAGAGCAATATTGGTTTACTCATCATGTAAAATTTACACAGATACATTTATACACAGATAAATGTTTCATTATCATGATATAACAGGGACATTTTTCTCTTGTTAATTATGTGCAGCTAGTTTGTTATATTGACAACAAGTACACTTGTCTTGTTAATGACTCTAAAGTATAAAATACAGAATAAAATTTGATACCTGTATAATGCTAAAAATCCTAAAAAGTATTATCCAGTACTGCTTTATAATATACATGGGAAAATATAAAATATTATGAGATGATTACATTTGTGTTTACATGGTCTAATATTATGTTGAGTTTTATGCTGACACCTTTGTGTGAAAACAAAAGAGGTTATTTCGAATTTCATTTGTGTTCAGTCCATACACTATAGGGTTGAGAATGGGAGGAACAAGAAAAATCAACATGCCCATTATCTTCTGTAAATCAGGTGAAACATTTTGAAATCTGTGTGAAAGAATGGTGAAAGTACCTACTATTTCAAACACAAAAAATATAACCAGCTGTGCTACACAAGTGTTGATAGCTTTACTTCTGGCTTCAGTTTGTCTCGAAACCAGGCAGGTAATCAGTATCTTAACATAGGAGAAAGCCTGGATAGATATACTTATTATTTGCATAAGAGCAGTGTTAAACAAGCCAATAATGTTGTTGATAAAGGTATTGCCACATGTCAACTTGAGAAGAGAGGGATTGTCACAGAACACATTCATGATTTTAGATCTGCACCAAGGTAGCCTGGCCTGGAGTGAAAACAGCACTAATATCAAGATGAAATCCAGACCCCAAACAATTGCAATTATTGTCACCACAATCTTAGTAGTCATGATTGAATTGTACCGCAAAGGGAAACAGATAGCAATGTATCGGTCAAAAGCCATAGCAGCTAGAATGAAAAGAACTCCACCACCATACATGTGAAGCAGAAAGCCTTGCAGAACACACAGAGGATAATATACTTCACTTGTTTCCATCACAATGTCTGACAGGACTTTGGGCAGCATTGCAGTGATCCCTATAAGGTCATTCAGTGGTAGACTAAACAAAATAAAATACATTGGTTTGTGTAGGTTCCTCCTCATGATAATGAGTCCAATCAGTGTCATATTGCAGGAAATGCAAAAGAGATAGATCACAAGTCCAAAGAAAAAAATAGGATACTTTGCACCAGCTGGAATGAAAAAAGGATCCAGGCTGAGTTTAAAGGCAATGGTGGCAATGGTGGAGTTGTCCATTACAGGTTAAACAACAACAACAAAAACTTTGAAAGTAAGACAGTTTTAAAGGTACAATTAGAGAATCACATTAGCTATTTAAAAAATCATTATCATGATGAATCATCATTAAAAAAAGTGTCCCCTTTGCTGTTACAGAATGGTGTGAATGTCATTTATCAATACAGCTGATGTATCAAAATAGAAACAATCTAAATGCATAAAGGTAACTTGTTTTTAGCTTATCCCTCAATTAGCACAATATGCCATTCCTTTTATACTGTCTGTTTGTTGGTTCCAGGGCAACAGGTAACATCATGGGATATGTAAATATTCTCCAATTGGAAGCCATGAAATCTTCCTTTGGAGATTTAATGTAGGCCTAGACCCCAACTGCTCAGTGAACTCAAAATATGAGTGGAAACTGATTACATTACACCAACATTTCATTTTCTTCTGAAGTTTTAAACTTTTATATATTTTAATTTTAAAGGGAAGTTCTGGTGTGACCAAAAGTACCAGGGAGAATAATTGACCAAAAGTACCAGGGAGAATAATTTTTATATGTCTATCAACTACATACCAGTGAAAAATTACGGCTGCACACAGCCATTAAGTAAACCAAAAAGCTTTTTTTTAGTCATATGTGCAAACCGTTATGGAACGAATTAAGGAATTCGATTTCGCGACGGAGATCTTTATCAGACAAACATTTGATCAAAACCGACACTCCTAGCTCTAACTCGTTTTTTTGGGGCTTCCCATCTATCATTGCGAACGAAAACAATAGGACGTGATCACATGACCTCGGGGTCCTGACAGAGACCATATTTGAGCTAATTGCTAATGTTTTTGCTAATTAACGACTTCATCTTTCAACAGATCTCCCCCGAATTAATTAATAAGGGCGGAAATACGGAACGTTTATGTTGGCTGAAAATTGGTATTTTTGGTGGGGTATGGCTAGCCTGGGCGAAAGCGACTGTTGACTATGTCATACAGTCTGGCCCAACGCAATTGAAATAGGTTTCCGCTTGGATATGACGTATTCCCTCGCCTGGCTCTCACGCCTACAACTTTCGCTTTCAGCATTAACAGTATTATCGCAAGTTCTGACCTGTTTTGATATCGTAGTGGCAATAAATCCTCAAGAACATGGATGCTAATGTCATGTACCAATTTTGTGAAAGTAATTCGAAAGCGGGGGAGAGAATAACAAATGCGTCCCTATCCTGTAGGACTACAAAATTTTGAGACATCTCTCTAAACTGTGTGCTGATTGGCTAAACCGTAGAGTAACCGAGAGAAAGGCAGGAAGGGGGGTTTATTCCAGACTACGTGCGGAGATAAAATCCTTAGCGGAGGTACGTAGGATGGCATCGCCAGGCTAGGGTATGGCTAGCCGCGAAAGAGAAAAACATAAAACCTGTTTCAACAAGACCTATGATTATGCTAATCGCTATCTAGACATCCTTAGCTAACGAATGATGTAAGGCTAACTGACTGGAGATGTTTTGACGAGTTTGATTTGAATTAAGTTTTAATTGTAATTAATTAAGAACTTTTGGGCGAAGAATGGTAAGAGTATGATATAGCCCTGAGCCATTAACACTAACTTTGACCACATGGATATTAGGGTCGCAACTATCATTTTTTTTTTTTTTTTTTTATCAAGTAAGTGGGTAAAAAATACTTTTGTGTTTTACACAGTAATATCAAGAGTGTGTTACCCATCATGAAAGGCCAGTTAAAATGGCAAAGCAATTGGCTTTAATTACCTATCAGAAATGGTTTTTACTCTAACTTCAAGACTCCAATAGTGGAGTCAAAGCTCAAAACTGCTCATTTACTGGCTTGACATTAAAAACAAATAAAGACCATTTGTCCTTAGTTTTGTTAAGGAAAGAGGGCTGTATCTCCTGAAACAAGATGCTTCAAGTTGTGAGAAGTGTTGATTTTCAACAAAATGACTTGGTTGTAGGCTGTGTATGTTGAAGATAATAATTACATTTATGTCCTCATGTGCATATAATGTGCATGTAATGTTTTATTTTATGCATTGTGTGTGTGTGTGTGTGTGTGTGTGTGTGTGTGTGTGTGTGTGTGTGTGTGTGTGTGTGTGTGTGTGTGCATTTGTGTTTGCATACGCACATACAGTATGTGTTTGTGTGTGTGTGAGGAAAAAGTTTACCACCCCATTGGTAAATTTGCATAGTAATTTTCAAACTATATCATCAGGGCCTGTTTTTTTTTTTTTTTTTTAAGTTTAAATTTGGAATTTGGATTTGGAAAATCGCATGTTTTGCTCTCTGTGGTCAGGGTTCATTTACTCAAAAGTGGGATTTCAAAGTTTCAGATGATGAAGAAAAACTTGGCCTTGGACGCACACAGATGAGGATGCAAATGCTTAAAGTTATAATATTCATCACAATTACATCTGAATAAAAGATGGAACTCTATTTCAGTACACTATCTGCCATTTATTGTTAACCATAACAGTAATGTAGCACTTAGGATTTAAAATAAAGGGTCAAAACAATATTTATAATAATTTTCTTGATAGAAATTGCTAATAATAGAAATTACTTAAGATGCTTATGGCTTAAGATCATTTTTTCATAGGCCCTAATGTTTCAGAATGTTTTTTAAAAATTCATCACAATCATGATACATTTCTTTGATCAAGATTATTACCACTGGGTTTCAAGTCAATGCAAAAAAATGGTCTTCTCTCAAAATAAATAAAAATCATTAACACAATGGACAAACTAGGCAGACACTAAAAAAGCCCTTGGAGAGCACAGACCTCCACCAAGGTAATATGGTCACTGAAGCAATATACATTCCAGATGGTTTTCTGTATCACAGGTCACCACCAAGATGTTATCCTCCTAATACCCACGAAAAATTTGTCCAAATCAGTGCAGTAGTTATCAATTTGTAAACAAACAAATGCAGAAATAACACAGGACAATACCTCCTTGGCGGAGATGGTGAAAATTATGCAGAAGTAGTGGCTTCTAAAGCCAATCCAGGCCTCTGTGACCAGTTGACAAAAAGGCAGCAGTTCAATTGTTGTTTAAGTTATTAAAATGTTTGGGGAATATGGGGAGTTTTGTTAAATTTTAACAGAATGTATGAAAGGACTTGTGCTTTAGTTTAAAATTATTTACAAATTGCAAAAGTGTCATAAACTCCATAACAGTTCTACACAGTATCCAGATTTATATGTAAATAATCCAACCTTCTGAGTGCTAAACATGAAATGAAATTCTTTCCAAAAGTATGAAATACATGGTCATACACAAACATACTGTCATCAAATTCTTTCAAGCCAAGAAGGAAACTTATTCATATTAGTAACAGCAGGATTATGCAGAATGTGTCAGGCCGATGACTTTGGGCATGGGCCAAGAAGGAACTGAGGTTTTTTGTCTGCCAGTATAGTATCATTTATCTTATAAGAAACTTTGGCATTACTTGAAACAAGAATCCACATACAATTGTGCAAACAAATAGTATGTATGAATTTAAACGATTGCGGCAATTTTATGTAGACACCTTTGTGTGTCTACTAAAAAGGGTACGTCGAATTTCATGTGTGTTCAGCCCATACACAATAGGGTTCAGAATAGGAGGAACAAGAAAGATCAGCATGCCCATAATCTTCTGTAGATTGGGTGAGACATTTTGAAATCTGTGTGACAAAATGGTAAAAGTGCTTGTTAGTTCAAAAACAAAGAAAATAACAAGCTGTGCCACACACGTGTTGACAGCCTTACTTCTTGCATCATTTTGCCTTGAAACCAAGCAAGCTATCAGTATCTTCACATAGGAAAATGCCTGAATAGATATGCTTATTATTTGCATAAGAGCAGTGTTAAGCAAGCCAACAATGTTGTTGATAAAGGTATTGCCACATGCCATCTTGAGAAGAGAGGGGTTGTCACAGAACACATTCATGACTTTAGACCTGCATGGAGGCACCCTGGCCTGAAGTACAAATATGGTAAATATGAAAATAAAATCTAAAGCCCAAACAATTGCAATTATTGCTGCAACCACCTTAGGTGCCATGAGTGAATTGTACCGTAATGGAGAACAGATAGCGATATATCGATCAAAAGCCATTCCAGCCAAAATGAAAAGAACTCCACCACCATACATGTGAAGTAAAAAGCCTTGAAGAACACACAAAGGATAATAAACTGTATTTGTGTCCATCAAGATATCTGACAGGACTTTGGGAAGCATTGCTGTGATTCCGACGAGGTCGTTGAATGGTAGACTGAACAAAATAAAATACATTGGCTTGTGAAGATTTCTTCTTGCAATAATGAGTCCAAGCAGTGTCATGTTGCAGGAGATACAAAACAGGTAAATCAGTAGCCCTAAGAAAAAGATAGGATACCTTGCCCCAGCTGGAATAAAAAAAGGGTCTAGGGTGAGTTCAAAAGTAAAGCTAGAATTTTCCATGACTGTATTCTAAAAGCAGAAAAAATGGTTTAACTCAGTGACAAGAAAAATAAGTTTCATAAACACAGTGAGCACATGTTGTTTCACTCAAGCAAAGGTTATATTAAAGTTTCAAACAATAGTAAAGTTGTATTTACAAAAACACAGAAATGGATTTTGCAAGGAACAGCTGTATTTATCTACTATTGGACCGTTGCCATGACAAAACACCGCGCCCATTTGCAGCTCTGTCATCCAATTGCATGGCCCTATTGTAAGGCCCATTTACAGTTACTATATCTCTTTTTTCAGAACAGTCTAGGCTAGGGGTGCCCTAATTCTGGAACCAAGGACAAAGTCAAACACAGCACAGTTATAGATAGTTATGTAGACATAAACACATAATTTCCAGAATGGATATAGATGGTCTGACATATTACACTCACAGTGCTGCCATCAAAATATAGAAGAACAATACAATTTAGCCCTGAGACAGTAATACGAAAATGCGTAAAAGTGCAAAGATATCCATGTTGCCGATGTTCCAGATGTACCAAAAACCAGATATGCGTGAGAGACGTTCAAACGTTTTTACGCTTTTAATGGCTAAAAGCTGCGCTCTATAGACGCAGAGCCGTATATAGAGAGAGTTCGGACAACTCGAATCATGGACCCATGTTTGCTACCAACGGCAAAGGATTCTACTCGGCTGGCAGATGGGCCGGATATACGGTTGCATTGAAATCGCTAATTTTACAATACTTAGAAAGCTCGACATAACATCACACGTTGTTTGTAGCTTTAAGAGGGTCCGTACACATTATCTTGATCATTGAAAAATTGTTTCGTCGAGAAGGAGCTTACATACAAGACGTTTTTGGTAGCACATGTCCTCCGAGTTTTTTTCTTAGGTCCAGTAACAAGCGGTGTTTTAGCACAAATTTGTGTACACTAACAAAGTTCAAATTGATCACATTCATGTGTAGACACGTTGGTAATACTGTGGGTAAAGTTTCGTGGTGTTTTGGTGGTTTAAAACGGCGATTATGGCATTCATTGTGATCATAACTGCCCAAGTGCTCCCATTAACGTTAGTGAATTGACGAAAATATCTGCTACCTAAATGGCACTTCGTCGTAGGCTACATTAAAACAATAACGTAGTTTACATTTTGCCAACAGCTTGGCTTAATAACATCACACGTTGTTTGTAGCTTTACAAGGGTCCCTATACATTAACTTGATAATTGAAAATTTATTTATACAATTGAGGTTATGTACAAGACGTTTTTGGTAGCGCACATCCTCCACGTTGTTGCGTTTGGTCCAGTAGGCTAACAAGGGGTGTTTTAGCACAACTTTGTGTACACTAAAAATGTTCACATTGATAACATTCATGTGTAGAAACGTTGGTTATACTATGGGTGAAGTTGCATGATGTTTTGGTGGTTTAAAACTGTCATCACGGCATTTATTGTGATCATAACTGCCCAAGTGCTCCCATTAACGTTAGTGAATTGACGAAAACATGATCTTTAAATGGCGCTTCGTCGAAGCCTGTAGGGCAGGCTATACGAAGGTTTGACATTGCCACATTAAAACAATAACGTAGTTTACATTTTGCCAACAGCTTGGCTTAATCCACAGTCCATCACCTAACCGAGTCACGGACATGCTTTTCTTTTGTCATCCACTAGCTATATTGGATAATTTTCCAACATGCAGTAGGCTAGCAGAGCAACTGAAGATGGGATAATAAAGTTGATATTGTGGAAATTGCAGTGCGAAGAGACAAGAGACAATTTCTACTTTTGAACACGCAACGGCGTGTCGTTTATTTATTCATCCATTTAACCGTTAATTCAAACATGGCGCTGAACATACCATAACAACGCTGCGTATCCCATAATAAACAAATATAGAATCCTTCCTTAAAGGGACAGCGTTGCAGTAACAATAACACAATGTGGATTGCATAGAAGAACAAACCTACCAGCAGTGTGCAGAAGCAGGATAAGGAAACATATCAATAACTAGGTATGGTGAATTATAACCATATAGTGTCCGCTACATACGTCCTCCCAGAATTCACCATAACAGTCAAAGAACAAAACAACTCTCAGGATTATCGACGAGGGGGTCGAATTGGCCTGCCGCAACGGCTCTGTATGACTGGACCGTGAGAAGAGGGGCCTGCATCAGAGGCCCTGTCGCGAGGGCGAGAGGTGGGCAGTGAGGCCTTTAGCGCCTCACAAGAAACCTTGGGCACCGAAGGTGGCCGACCTCGTGGCGGAGGGCGGGCAAGTTGGACAGGACGATCCACATCAAGGTGGGCCGGTTTGAGGCGGTCCACTGAAACACGCTCCGCCTTACCCCCAATGTCTATGACGAAATGCTTGTCACCCGCCTCCAGGACACGGAACGGGCCATCGTAGGGAGGCTGTAATGGCCCACGGTGTGCGTCGTGTCGAATGAACACATACTCTGCAGACGGCAGGTGTGGGGGAGTGTAAGAATGAGGGAGGCAGTGCTGTGAAGTGGGGATTGGGGCAAAAAGCTTAGCCTTCTCATGAAAAATGGCCCGCTGGTGAGCAGCAGACCAGGGAGAAGAGGCATCCGGAACAAAATCCCCTGGAACCCGTAGCGGCTGGCCATACACCATCTCCGCCGATGAGCACTGGAGGTCATCTTTGGGGGCAGTCCTGAGGCCCAGCATGACCCACGGAAGCCTGTCAACCCAGCCACTGTCCTTGAGACTAGCACGGAGAGAAGCCTTCATAGAACGATGGAATCGTTCACAAATTCCGTTAGCCTGAGGATGGTACGCGGTGGTGCGGTGCAGCTTCACGCCCAGGCTGTCTGCGATGGCGTTCCACAGCTCTGAGGTGAACTGCGAACCACGGTCGGAAGACAGGTCAGACGGAGTGCCAAAACGGGCAATCCAAGTTCCAATGAACGCTCTGGCCATCTCCGGGGTAGCTGATGATGTCAGGGGAACAGCCTCGGGCCACCGCGTAGTCCTGTCCACCAGCTTTGGGACCATGTGAAGGGGTGAAGCCCATGGACTGCTGGAGCGGCGGACAATACCCAGTCGTTCCATATTGTCGAACTCGGCCCGTGCAATAGCCAGCTTGGCTGGATCTAGACGTCTCGCTCTGGCATAGACAGGTGGGCCTGTGGTAGCGATGTGATGCTCCACTCCGTGTTTGGCAGCTGTAGAGGAGAAAGTGGGCTGTGTGAGCGCCGGAAACTCTGATAGCAGCCGAAGGAAGTCATCCGTCGGGGAGAGCACGCTGGAAAGTCTGGCCGAGTCTAAACCACTGAGAGTGCAAGTGTATGAACAAAATGTGGTGGCGTCAACCAAGCGACAGTTCTTGACATCCACCAGCAGCCCATAAGCACATAAAAAATCTGCGCCAAGCAGCGGAACTGCCACTTTAGCCGTAATAAAGTCCCATTGAAACCGCTGACCACTGAAACACAGTTCAACATGTCGAGTGCCATAAGTGCGTATGGGGCTACCATTGGCAGCCTCCAGGGGTGGGCCAAAACCGTCAGCCAGAATGTCCAATCGTGACGCAGGCAAAATGCTCCTCTGTGCACCGGTGTCACACAGAAAACGGCGTCCAGAGATGGTGTCCTGGATGAACAGCAGCCTGCCGGTGCGGCCGACGCTCATGGCCACTATTGAGCGCCGGCCCTGACGTTTCCCGTCCCCCGAAACTGCAAGGCGAACAGCATCGCTTGGCTCTGGCTCCAAATTTTGCATGGTAAAAGCACAGGCTGGACTCGGGCGCCGCCGGGGTGCAGCAGTTGCCACTGCTGTGAAGCCTGTGTCACCATTCGGAGTACCAGGGGCATGGGCCAGCACAGGAGAAACAGGGCTGAGGGGCATGAATGCTGCTGCAGCCATACCATGATGCTGACCAGCCAAAAAAAATCTATCAGCCTCATCAGCCAGAGCACGGCAGTCAGTGATGGTGGTGTTGGCTAAAGCTGCTCGGACCTGAGAGGGGAGCTGTCGCAGGAAAAGCTGGATGAACAAAAAATCAGGCTTGTGCTCTCCCAAAAGATCCAACATTCTGTCCATTAGCTCAGAGGGCTTGCTGTCACCCAGACCCTGGAGGGAGAAAAGGCGGCTGGCCCTCTCTGCATCCGAAAGTTCAAAAGTTTTCAACAGATGAGCCTTTAGGGTACCATACTTATCTTCAGCAGGGGGGGTTTTCAAGAGACTAACCACACGAGTTGCTGTTGAACTGCCCAGCGCTGAAACCACATAGTAGTATTTTGTAGTATCTGCCGTTATCTCACGCAACGCGAACTGAGCCTCAGTCTGAGCGAACCAGGCAGAAGCGGACGACTCCCAAAATTCTGGAAGTTTTAGCGAAACGGCGTTCGTGGCCATTGTTGTCGTAATGTTCGTTCTGTCTCTGGAATCCGTCCAAGAACAAACGTCGGGGTCACCAGTGTGGAAATTGCAGTGCGAAGAGACAAGAGACAATTTCTACTTTTGAACACGCAACGGCGTGTCGTTTATTTATTCATCCATTTAACCGTTAATTCAAACATGGCGCTGAACATACCATAACAACGCTGCGTATCCCATAATAAACAAATATAGAATCCTTCCTTAAAGGGACAGCGTTGCAGTAACAATAACACAATGTGGATTGCATAGAAGAACAAACCTACCAGCAGTGTGCAGAAGCAGGATAAGGAAACATATCAATAACTAGGTATGGTGAATTATAACCATATAGTGTCCGCTACAATATCAACATCGCCGAAGTGACACAATATGCTTGTTTTTCACATCAGCATCGGAGTTATTAATGACAATTAAGTTTAGATGAGCCAAGTTAAGTCAGATGTTTTTTTTTTTTTTCCTAGACGTAGGTACATAGCCAAAGTTAAAACCACATTTTAACTTGCTAACGTTAGGGGGCTGGGGTAGGCAACTTCACTGATGCAGTGGTGAGTTTTTGAGGGCATATAACCAAGGCTTTATTAATGATGTTGTGAGCTAATCTTTCCAGTTTCAATTCTTAACAAGTTTCAAAGACAAAAAGAAATTAATTATAAATAATATTACCTTATAACCTGCTCGTTCACATAGGCTACTCCTCATCCAGTTCTTCCTTCTAACATAACCTCGCAATTTGTGGTCATGAGGGAAACTTTTTTCTCCTTTCCCGGTCTTGTACTGAGGCCATAAGCAGGACCATTTGTATAATTTAATGATATACTGAACTTCATTATCCAATATCTGACATTCCCTAATGGGAGTCCCTGCGTGAATTGGTAGCAAACATGGAGTCCATAAAACACGTGACAAGCTCACAACCAATCAGCGTAGTGAATAGCTTGAACGTTCGAGTCCTTTGTTGTCCGAACTCTCTCTATATACGGCTCTGTATAGACCCTTTCTGTGTTTGTAAACATTCCGTGTTCTAACATTCTATAAACTGCAACTGGAGGCAGAAAGCCTCCAGAAGCTATCAGAACCAATACAAAAGTGACCGTTTTCCGCACTGTCTTTTAATGCTTTCTCAACAGCTAATCCTACATTTTATAATTTTGGCGTAATCTATCAGATGTATACTAAATAATATCCATCTACAGTAGCGATCCTGTATGCCTTACAGTGTTTACAAATTGTATGAGTTAAGGTGCACTTCAAGAGAAATGCGCTTAATCCCATGGGAAAACGACTAACGTTAGTAACGTCACTTAACAAGGTAGGCGATCTACCGTCAGCTAACAAGCTAGCGGGTTATTCGGTGGTAAAGTTTGGCTTTTAGGCGTAGTGTTAAAGTGATACAAAATCCCTGTGTTCAGTTAAATATGTGGAGACTGTCGATAACTTTGTTTGCTTTGACAAGTGGTTTAAATCGAGAGAGGTCGCTCCGGTGGCAGTAGGCATCACTACAGTAGCCTAAAGAGGCAGATAGCCAGCTGTGCTACTTTCAGTCTCTGAACTTTGGCTACTCGTTCAATCATGTTGGTGGACATATATTTTGTTGTTTGTGAATCATATCGTGTTAAGAAATAGATTCTTGAGTTATATTACGATGACAAGCTATATTTTCAAAGATGGGGAAAGTTGTCAAATTTACAGCCATGTCTATCAGAACAGACGATTTTCTGCCTCCAAAACTCAACTCATGGAATTGTGACGTAGCTTCAAAAAGGGTCTATAGACGGTTTCATGGAATGCTCGCGTGATCCGAACGTTCTGCCTCTGGCCCTAAAGTAACTTCCGTTCTGTTGAAATACAATGGGCTTCTGCATTAATTATAGCGACCTCAAACGTAGTAAAAAATAGTTTTCAGGTAAGCTAACGTCAGGGTGGAGTGCTGTGCTGTGGGGAACAAATAAATAAAATAAAATAATAATGAAAAAAACGAGTTACTGAAAGTATTTAAATATTGGTGAATGGAAATAGTTCATTTTAACCAGGATGAGCACAGGTCTGAAATATTGGTTGAAATAAAACCACAACACTGACGTTTCGTTTTGTTACTTAAAATAAAAAAAATCCCTAATGCACAGGAATACACATTGCACGCAAACATGCTGTATTTATCCTATCTGTGGTCAGTACAGTTGCAACCTAGCCAAGCATTTCAACGCTTTGTAAACAGAGGTTTCAGGACGTGCTTTAAATTGCCTGCACAATGTAACGTTAACAAGTGTTTTCAGTCCAGGAAGCAACCACGGAAAGTTTTAGTTTAAATATTTAATTAAGCTACAGTTAACGTGACTAGCAATTCATCTGACAAGCTGACATGCTGATCTAGCACTTGCTTACACAAATCAAGGTTTTAATGCGTGAATGGATTTATAGGACGAGAACGGTAAGATAGTTTCTATCTGTTTTAAATCTGCTGTGTTTGACCTGACGAAGGGTACAGTGCATAACATAATGATATGAAGGTTATGAAGGATAATGTCTGCTGTCATGAAGAAGCATTCCGCCGCTAGCCACGTTTAGGCTATAGCTAACATCAGTCAGGTAAGTTGTCAAAAGTAGCCTAGAATTAGAGATGGGTAAAAACGCTAATGTGGTGATGAAACGAAATTAGCCAATGCCATAAAGTAGCGATCTATGCAGGAATGTTTTTTGGGGGGGCGATAGGAGGGATTATTATAGCGCATGTATCGATAACAAGGAGGTTGTAGCAGGCAGCATGATATTGCTGAACTCACTAACACAGCATCCTCACTCCTTGTGTTGTTGACAACAAATTTCTTACCGTGTCTTACAAACGGATCTTGTTGGCTTGGTTTACTGAAAAAGTTGAAGTATGCGGTCATTCTCCGTGTCTTGATGTCTTATCAGAAGTCCGACCGTCAGTTCAGTAACTTTAAATTACAGCACAGCTTTGAATAGCACTGTCACAGTGTGCAGGATTAACCAAACACTGAATGAACCGCGATTAACGTTGCATTTTGAGCAAATGTAGTTAAACCACTGCTCTTTTCCTTGAATCATATTCCGTACATCACCAGTTAATCATAATTTAAACAAGTAGCTTATTCATTATGTATGTCCATTGATAAACCATTGATCAGAAGAACTCCGTTGATTTTGATTGTTTGCGGAGTCCACCGGAAATAAAGTTAGGCCATGGAACGTTGGTGCATTGTTTTTGTTGACAACGGTGAAACCGTCTATAGACGGTTTCACCGTTGTCAACAAAAACAATGCACCAACGTTCCATGGCCCTAACTTTATTTCCGGTGGACTTCCGCAAACAATCAAAATCAACGGCGTTCTTCTGATCAATGGTTTATCAATGGTCATACATAATGAATAAAAAGTACATTTCATAAGCTACTTGTTTAAATTATGATTAACTGGTGATGTACGGAATATGATTCAAGGAAAAGAGCAGTGGTTTAACTACATTTGCTCAAAATGCAACGTTAATCGCGGTTCATTCAGTGTTTGGTTAATCCTGCACACTCACTGTGACAGTCAAAGCTGTGCTGTGTAACGTTAACCTAACGTTACTGAACTGACGGTCGGACTTCTGATAAGACATCAAGACACGGAGAATGACCGCATACTTCAGCTTTTTCAGTAATCCAAGCCAACAAGATCCGTTTGTAAGACACGGTAACGTTAAGGAATTTGTTGTCAACAACACAAGGAGTGAGGATGCTGTGGTGCTGCAATATCATGCTGCCTGCTACAACCTCCTTGTTATCGATGCACTATAATAATCCCTCCTATCGCCCAAAAAAACATTCCTGCATAGATCGCTACTTTATGACATTGGCTAATTTCGTTTCATCACCACATTAGGGTTTTTTACCCATCTCTAATTCTAGGCTACTTTTGACAACTTAGCTGACTGATGTTAGCTATAGCCTAAACGTGGCTAGCGGCGGAATGCTCCTTCATGACAGCAGACATTATCCTTCATAACATTCATATAATTATGTTATGCACTGTACCCTTCCTCAGGTCAATCACAGCTGATTTAAAACAGATAGAAACTATTTTACCGTTCTCGTCCTATAAATCCATTGCATTAAAACCTTGATTTGTGTAGGCAAGGGCTAGGTCAGCATGCCAGCTTGTCAGATGAATTGCTAGTCACGTTAACTGTAGCTTAATTAAATAATTAAACTAAAACTTTCCGTGGTTGCTTCCTGGACTGAAAACACTTGTTAACGTTACATTGTGAAGGCGATTTAAAGCACGTCCTGAAACCTCTGTTTACAAAGCGTTGAAATGCTTGGCTAGGTTGCAACAGTACTGACCACAGATAGTCCAATTTTTTACTACGTTTGAGGTCGCTATAATTAATGCAGAATCCCATTGTATTTAGCAGTGTTAAGCTAGCGGCAATAGAACGTTCAGGCCGGATACGCGATGGTGTTAGCAAAAGCGGCTAAAACTTAGCCAAAATATCAAAATAAAAGTTCCGCGATCTATGCGATATATAACGGTGAAAAGCAGGGATCTGTAAGATAATCCTCTATGCAGCCACAAACGGTCGAAATCTTGGATTTTAATGTATAAAAATGACAAAATGAATTATTTATGCAGTACATCTTCCAGACTGCTCTCATGAAATGGTGGAAATAGCATGCATTTTTCTAAAATAGCCTATTGGATCTGTCATTTTCAAACATCCTCTCTGTCGTGTTGTGAGAGTTATAATAGCCTACTTTTTAGACACAATCTATAGGTTTAAGGCCACTTCTCATATGGCAAATCTAGAAAATAACAGCATAACAGGTGAAAAACTTCAAATAGCCTATGTTTCTGATTGTTCTTGCTTGTGGCATGATATACATGATATTCAACTCCTAAGTATTAGTACATGTGAACATTATTATTTTTATTGTTATTAGGCTACATGTAATTATTCATATTTCAATTAACATACAGCTTAGGCTATAATTGTGCCTGCTGCCCCATTCGCCATAGACACAATATGGGGCTCTATGAATTCCTCACAACGAGACCTTTCAAATGATATATGATTTATATGCCAATCTTCGCTTTGTG
>JAODXP020001881.1:0-26248 GCA_027497455.2 Sardinella longiceps | reverse complement strand
TTTTTTTTAAACTTAATTTTTTATTTGGATTTTCCATAAATGTACAAAGATACACAAAAGACAAACAAAAACAAAATCAACCATAGAAAAGAAAAGGGACCAACAAAAAGAACAAACTACAGCTTATGGATCCTTACATAGAGACTTAGTACAGCAATTTCAATCATCCTTGCTAAAATTGCTAGTGGTGTCCACCTCACCCCTTATATAAAAGTTCCATTTTTCCCACTTTCCCTCAAATTGTTCCTCTCTCACTCTGAGTACATGTGTAAATCTCTCCATGTCATAAATCTGCTCCACAATGTTTAGCCATTGATTTTTAGTTGGAGGATCTACTTTGTACCAGGCCCTTGTAATAGCCTTCCTGCTGGCCACTAATAAAACCTTCACCAAATATCTGTCTTCTCCCTGTACCTCCTCCTGTGGGATGTTTCCCAGATACAGTACCAAACCAGTCTTTGGTATCTCATATCCCAGTACTTCCCTTAGCACCCTCCAGACTTCCTCCCAATATCCCTCTATCTTTTTGCATTTCCAGAACACATGCGTGTGGTCCGCCTCAGCTTGACCACATAGCCTCCAACATGACCTCCGATCAGGCATGTATTTCCCCTGAATCTTTGGTGTTATAAAAAACCTTATTATGTTTTTCCACCCAAATTCTCGCCAAATCCTAGAGCTGGTGGCTGAGTGCTGAACCCTGCAGATGTTATTCCAGTCGTCTTCTGTTATTTCTACTGCAAGCTCTTTTTCCCATTTTTCTTTAACATAGGCAGTAGAATTACCTCCACTTGCCCCTATAGCTTGGTATAGAGCTGAGATTACTCTGCATTTTTTCCCTTCATATGCTTTTATAATTATTTTAATGATCCCATTCTGTTCTCTTGGTTCTTCTAACTTTATATCCTTTAAATAATAATCCCTCACCTGAAAATATCTAAAACATTCGTTTGCGTCCAAATCAAATTTCTCCCTTAGAGTCTGAAAACTCTGTATTTCCCCCCTCTCAACAATTGTACATATTGCTGTAATGCCCCTATTTGCCCATCTCCCAAAACCACCATCAATAATCCCTGGTTTGAATCTCTTGTCATTAGTTATCCACCTCAGAATCTTTACTTCAGACTGGAGCCCATACTTTCTCACTACCAAGTACCAAATGCTTAATGTGAATTTAGTTATTGGGTCTAACAATTCCTCATCTCTCTTAAACAATTCCATGTTAGTTATTAATACTTGTATTGGGCTAGTCTTTAGGCTTATTTCAATATCTTTCCATCTAGCTACATATTTGTTGTTGCACCAACATGTTACAGCCCTGAGCTGTGCAGCATAGAAGTAATTTTGCAAATTTGGAACTGCCATTCCTCCTTTGTCCTTTGGGAGCTGCATGGTGCTATATCTGATCCTGGGCCTCTTACCCCCCAAATGAACCTGGATATCCATCTGTCCCACTCCATAAACTGTTTCTGTGGTATCATAACTGGCAGAGTCTGGAACAGATATAGTAACCTTGTTAATACATTCATCTTAATTATTTCTATCCTTGAACTCAGATCCAATTGTAGTAATGACCATCTTCCTATGTCTTGTCTGAGTTTCTGATTGATCTGAATGTAATTTGCTGCATATAACTTCCCCACTCCCTTTGTGATGTTCACTCCCAAGTATCTGATTGTGTCTGAATTCCACTTAATTTTGTATTTCTCTTCTATCTGTGATGTAGGGACATAGTTTATGGCCAAGATTTGTGTTTTGGTGACATTAAGTTTGTATCCTGAGTAGCATCCATACTCCTCCATTAGATTCATCAGCGCAGGAAAGGACTCATTTGGTTGCTCCAAATAGGCCACTACATCGTCCGCAAACAAACCTATCTTATGTTCTCTTCCATTCACCTTCACCCCTTTGATACCCTGATCCTGCCTTATCGCTTGTGCCAATGGTTCTATGAATATTGCAAAAAGAGTTGGAGAGAGACTACACCCCTGTCTAGTAGACCTCCCCAGAACAAAGGAATCAGTGAGACTACCATTCACCTTGACCCTGGCAGTTGGTTCTTGATATAATGTTTTAATACACTGTACAGATTTTTTATTGAAACCAAATCTTTCTAACACCTTATATAAATATATCCAATTGACACTATCAAAAGCTTTCTCAGCATCTACACTAACTAAAACTGCACTACTCTTGGTTCGTTGGATATTTTCTATAATATGTAACATTCTCCTAACATTGTCCTGTGTCTGTCTTCCTATAATAAAGCCAGTCTGGTCTTCATCTATAATGTCTGTCATGAATGTCTCAAATCTTTTGCATAGTACTGAGGTGTACATCTTGTAATCCACGTTAAGGACAGAAATTGGCCTGAAGCTACTACATTGCTCTTTATCCTTACCCTCTTTAGGTATTGTTGTGATAATGGCCTCTTTCCATGAGGGAGGGATTCTACCTTCTTTAATTGTGTGTCTGAATGAAGCTAACAAGACTGGGCTCAGCTCTTGCCTAAAAGTCTTATAGAATTCTGAGGGGAATCCATCACTGCCAGGAGATTTATTGTTTTTCATTCTAGAGATTGCCCATTCCATTTCTTCCTCTGTGATTTCAGCAGTCAATACAGTATTCTGCTCTTCCCCTATTGATGGCAGATCCAACCCTTCCAGAAAGCTTTCCATATCATGTTCGTCTGCCATTGCTGGTTGTGTATATAAGTTTTGATAATATTCCCTGAATACTCTCTCAATTTCTTCTGGTTCAGTAAGCAAGGCATTTGTTTGGGGGTCTCTAATTTTGTATATGGTATTCAACGCTTGTTGTTTTCTAATACGTCTAGCCAGTAATCTGCTTGCTTTGGAGCCTCCCTCATAATAGGTTTGTTTGACAAATCTAGCCTTCTTTTCCACCTCTGATAGCAATATATTATCAATTTTATTTTTTGTTTCTTTCACTTGTCTAAGCACCTCAGGGTCACTTGTGTCAGTATGCTTTCTCTCTAAGTCCTTTAAGTGACCAATTTGAGTCTGGTAATTTATAAGTCTGGATTTCTTGCGTAGTGTTGTCTGTGCCATCAAATTCCCTCTGATGACTGCTTTAAGAGCATCCCAAAGAATGGTTGGATCAACCTCCCCATTATCATTTTCCTTTATATACCTATTTATATCAATTTTAGTCCTTTCCACTAAGTCTTTGTCATTTAATATCCCCACATTCATCCTCCACACTGTAGTCCTCTTTCTCTTGTTTAAGTTTATTGTCAAGTATACTGCATTATGATCTGATAAATATGCTACCCCTATCCTACAGTCGTCTACCCTATGCATGTCACCCTTTGTCATAAAGAAATAGTCTAGCCTTGAGTACATCTTGTGTGGGTCTGAATAGTGTGTGTAGTCCCTCTCCAAGGGATGCTTGTCTCTCCATACATCTACTATTCCCAAATCTGCCAGTTGCATATTCATATATCTATTAATCTTTGTCCTATTCTTCTTTGTGCTAGTCGTGTCTAAATTATAATTCAGGACCATATTAAAGTCCCCTCCACATATCAATATCCCCTCCAATTCAACATTAATAATGTCAAATAATGATTCAAAAAAGTTTTCTTACTATCTGGAGGTGCATATACATTAATCAGTGTCACCATTTGCCCCTCTAATTTACCCTTTACCATTATGTACCTTCCCTCCCTATCACATAATTCTTTTTCTGCTTCAAATTTAGTTGAGTTTGTTATTAATATGGCAACCCCTCTCCTATTACTTTGATTATTGTAAGTGCTATAAAATGTATTGCTATACCCAAATCTCTTTAATTTCTCATGTTCCTCTGCACACAAATGTGTCTCCTGTAAAAACACCACCTGCATTTTTTCTTTTTTAAATTTGGCCATAAACTTTGCCCTCTTGATTGGACTACTCAACCCATTCACGTTTAGTGACACCACTTTAACACCATCATGCTGCATTATACATCAGTTCCCCAATACACTTTCAATACCCATAAGCTAATCATGGTCCCCAAAAAAACGTCAGCAACAGCTGGTCTAACTAAACAACAGTTAACAAAAAAGTGGTCTCCCATGGTAAACTGGGGTTCTTTATCTCTCCCCATTCCCCCTGTTGGTGAGGTGAGGGGAAATCCTCTCGTAGGAGGGCCCCTCTTAGCGGCGGAAAACTCTCCCAATTGAAGTCCACCGTTCACGCTAAAAATGTCCAACATATTCCAAACATCGCTCCCGGCCTTGAGATGATTATTTAAAAAGCCAACATAACATTAAGCATATAGAGATAGACTATACCAACGCAGGCCTTCAGACATACCGGTAATAAAGTATGCAATAGCCTAGAATACCATTCAGTCCGACCCTTACTGAAAGAACATAAATAGGTTTAGTAAAATAAAAAACGTCTGTCGGTTCGTCTCTCATAACAGAAAAAAAAGGGGGATTATAGGCTATATACTAGCATGCTCACAGGCTACTTACGGTGCTCTGAGAGATCAGCCAACTATCTAAAATAGCTTACTTGGATTCCAAATGGAAAATACAAAAGTTCGTGATTCCGTTGTGTAGGCCTAGGTTCTAGTCCACAGAATAATTTCTTGCTTCATCTCACGACCTCCAGGTGAACCGCTGCAGCTCCTTCCTTGCTCTCCCTGCGATGTTGGTGTCCTCATCTCCTACTCTGCGCCACTTGAAAGCAGACTCGAGCTGCTGCTCCAGTGTCGGTTGTTCCTCTATCCGACCATCCACTTTTATTCCCTTCTCCTCCATCGCCCTTGCAGCTTCTTGCGGCGTGTTGTAGGTCTGAACTCCTCCTTGCCAGTGAACTCTCAGCGCCGTTAGCGGTGACTGGAACCTAATTCCTTCTCCCTTTAGAACTCTCTTCAGGCCCGCATAGCTACGTCGCTTTGCAGCCACCTCTGCTGGGTAGTCGTGGTCAAAAGTCACTCTCTTTCCATCAATCTCGATTTTTGTCTGCCAAGCCTTTTTGAGAATATTCTCCTTGATTTGGTATTGCAGGAAGTTGACTATGATCGCTCTAGGGTTCTTGTCTGGGGGAGGTCTCGGTGCCAATGCTCTGTGGGCACGCTGTATTTGTAGATTGGCGTCTTCCTCAATTTTAAGCTCCTCACGAATCAAACGCTCCATAAACTCGGGTACCGAGTCTTTCTCTGCGCCCTCCGGGACTCCCCAGACTCGAATATTGTTCCTTCTCGATCTCCCTTCTAAGTCAGTTACTTTCTGCTGTAGCCACCTTTGCTGTTGAAGGGAAGAGGCTAGGATCCCCTTCAAATTAGCATTCCATTCCTCAGTTTCAACCACGCGCTCCTGCATATCTGCTATATCTCGACCCTGAGCTTCCATTTTCCTGTCGATGGCCTCGACCCTGTTACCCATCTCCTCTTTAAATGTGGCTAGCTCTTGTCTCAACATACTTCCAAGATTCTGAATACTCTCTCGTATATCCTTCATTTCTTTTCGGCTTTCCTCACTATTAGCCTCAATCTGCTTAGAGACGTTATCAAAGCCAGCCTTCATGCTAGCTAGCATGTCGTTGCTTGCAACATCGTCTCCCTTTCTTTCTTCCA
Organism: Sardinella longiceps; assembly: GCA_027497455.2. Taxonomy (NCBI): domain Eukaryota; kingdom Metazoa; phylum Chordata; class Actinopteri; order Clupeiformes; family Clupeidae; genus Sardinella; species Sardinella longiceps. The sequence goes on along the minus strand of JAODXP020001881.1, from coordinate 20,656 downwards.
TTTTTTCTCGCTCTCTTAGCTTCTTCTCCTTTTCTCTTTTGGCCAGTTCCTTTTTGCTACTCATCCCCTCTCTTATTGCACTTTTGAATTTTGGCTTTTCGTTGTTTTATCACTTCATGTTCCGGGAGCTCTCAGCTTTACGTCTATCCACTCATTTACCAAACCGGAAGTCGAAGCACCTGTCTTTCATTCAAATAGCTTGCCATGGTCATACTGTGAAAAAAACACCAACTAAACAAGTAAAATGATTCATTATTATATCCATATTGACCACAATTCTGTCAATCAGTGTGTATCTTGAAATGGAATGGTGCGTAATCAGCCAATCAGCTTGGGCCCTTAGGCAATTGCTTGGTTTGTCTGTCCTGTTGCAACAGCCCTGCTGCTACCTCTGAAGACCTGTGGTCACTGCAGAGGTCTGCCATTGCTGTCTATTAGAGACTCTAATAACAGAATGGCCCTGCATAGATTATTTTTTCTTTGTGCGTCTCTCTTTGTTCAGTATAATGCTATACTTATTTTTATTTCATTTGTTTTGATAATGGACCGAAAAATATATGTTACGTAACTTACCCAGATGGTAAGCATAAGGACATTAAAATTGATGCACTATACAAATGGAGACTCGCAGTGTGTAATATTTCACACAGGATAGAGAAAATTGTGTGTTTGGCCTGAAAGATTATGTCCGTTACTTTTTTTAACACCCCATATTTTTGAGACTGCATGGTGGAGCCATCAATTAGACTACCAAGCTGTCAGCTGTAAGGGCTGAGTACTTCCCTCATGAAAGGCTGACTCACAGCTGTGGTGATGGATAACCAGCACTCTTTATGTCCTGATGGCATGCAGAGAATGCGTCAGGAGTAAGAGAGACAAGATAAGAGGCACCGTCGTCCTATACGATACACATAGACTCATAAAAGCTTCACAGCAGTAAAGGGATTGTCACTGGTACCTATAAGATGGTGTTATTTTTCAACCTATATATTTTGCCTGCACTGCACACATATTGACCCTATAATGCTAAAAAAAAAAATGATAAGAAAACTTTTAAGACACATCAGATCAAAAATTATGTTGGATATCTATACAGATATGGATAGGGCAACGCCTTAGGAACAAAAGGATGGCACTAGCCTAGAAATCTAGACTATTTATGCCACATTTTGTCATGTAAGTAGTTTTCAGCCTACAGAGGGCTTATTGTATAGAGACCCCAATAATGAATTCATTTAGCCAATCATTTCTGCACATCAAAATGCTTCCTAAGGTCTTGTGTGGTCCCCACATGCTTTCTATGCTTGGTAACGTTGCGGCATGCTCCTACAAGATGTACATGCTCCTGGGATGTCCTCCCAGATCTAAGGGCATCCCTTAGCTCATTTAAAGTCTTTGGTGCATGATGGACTGAAACATAATGTTCCAGAGGTGTTCTATTGGGTATATGTCATGTGATCCTAAAGGTCATTCAGTTGTATCAATTCATTCATTTTCCAGGCACTGCCTGCATTGCAGACACTTGCCACATGAGGCCGGGCATTGTCATGCCTCAGGAAAAACCAAGGATCTACTACTGCACCACTGTAGGGTCCGACAATGGGTTCAATGGGATTTCATCTCAATACCTATAGCAATGGCAGTCAGACTGCCCTTTTCTAGTCCATAGATGTCTGTGAATCTTTCCATAGATATGCCTCCCAAGTGCATCACTGACCCACCACCAAACCTCTCATGCTGAACAATGTTGCAGGCAGCATAGCATTCTTCGTGTCTTCTTCAGACCTTTACATGTCTATCATGCATGTCGGCCAGGTGCTCAAGGGGGACCTGTTCTTATCTGTGAAAAGTACAGAGCACCAGTGGTGGATGTTGGTGTTTTCTAGCAAATGCAAATTGAGATCCAAGGTGCTGGTTGGTGAGCACAGGGCCCACAGTGCAGAGACATTTACATCAGTGTCTTGCTGGAGGTCATTCTGTGAGGTATCTGTGGCCTTTTTGGCGAGTTCTCTTATTGCTGCTTCTCTAGTAGGCCTACACTTGTTGTTAATTCCATCGACACAAATAGATTCAAGATTCAAGAAAGTTTTTTTTACAGTCTTTATTATTAAAGCGCCGCGAGGCAATGTACTGTATTTGTGCGCTCTACAAATAATATTGAATTGAATTGAATTGAATTGAATTATAGAAGTAGACTATATGAGAGTAAAAATCTTGTCCTCAAGAAAATAGATAAATAAAAAAATGTGATGAGTGTAAAAGAAAGAGTATGTCATGAATATATTCAAATATGTTCAAAGTCTGAAAGTGCAATGACTGACAGGCACAGATTTAGGCTGTCAATACTGACTCTGTGTTCATCAGTCTAACTGCTTGATGGAAAAAGCTGTTGTATAGTCTGGTGGTTCTAGTCCTGAGACAATACAGTTGCTGATTACCGTAACAACACCCTCTACTACTTTACTGACCAGGTGTCTGTTTCCCAAAAAACATAGTCGCTAACTTAGTTGGTTACGATGCAATTTTCCAACTATGCTTTTCGGAAACAGACACCAGATCATTATCACAGAGGTTGACTGACCTCATGCGACCCAATTAAAAAGCGTTCTATTCCTTTAATTTTTTGAGCAATGCACTTAATTTTTTGAGCAATTTACTTGCAGTGATGATGTTTCGCAACATATCCAAAACGAAGAAAATTATTTCATGCAGACATGTATGGCTGACGGACTTATTCACTGAATGAATGAATAATGGGAAAAATGAATGTTCATAGAGGCATCGACAAAGACTGGTGGTTAAAATGTTGGGCAGTAGGCCTAATCATGTTTTTATTCAGTTCAAGACCTCTACTCCTTAGAGGAATGTCTGAGGGCTGGCAAATGGCAGATAAAGACACATTTTAGCTTTAGCCTCCACTTTTGCTGCATACTGAGTGCTTGTGGTCCGAGCAGGTGGTGGTTTGCGGTGCATTGGTCGTTCTTTTGCAGATATGATCTTAATTTTCTTTTAGGAAAAAAAAATTGGTACAATTACAATTACAATTAACATAATGGGTCTTTTGGAGTTTTGGACAAGCATAAAGTCTTTCAGCATGAACGACTCCAGAAGGGAACTTTCTGAAGTTTTACTACAACTTCTAAGGCTTTGTGTAGCATAAGAAAGAACTTGGAGAGCCTACTCATAAATCTCCATGGCCACATTCATTCATATGCAATGTATGCAAAGAATTGTTCATCTTGTGCCGCCAAACCTGCCAAGTCGACTGTCAATGGACACGAAACACTATAACCCATCACATTCCCATACTCAAATGAGTGTGTATAATCTATGTTTGCGCAGCTGAATCTTTTTGGCACACAAATCATCGATTCTATTTGCTTCCTCCATTGAAACAGCTTTTAAATTCTCATCTTGCAGATCAAATTTCCTTGCAATCTGTTGTTGTGACATTGATTTTAGGCCAATGTGATAATTTCTTACCAGTTGTAATAGGATATTGGATGTATTTGAATAATGATTATGTTTGACTTTCTTGAACAGGAACCTGCTGCATGTGATAAGATACTGTATGTGAACAACTAATCTAAAGCTGTTATCACTCACAAAGCGTGTTCCACAGCAGATACTGTGAGGCAAAGTGAATAACAGTTGACTTTTCTTGGGGCACTAATATCCTACCGTATATGCTCAGTTTAAGGCAAAAGAATGTGGAAGGGTTGGGAGCATTTTATACCTAAATATTCAGTCTGCATGTTCACTCTGCAAATGAGTGTTCTATCTATCTATCTATCTATCTATCTATCTATCTATCTATCTATCTATCTATCTATCTATCTATCTATCTATCTATCTATTACATTTATTAAATGTAATGGGGGTTCAAAGGAAGCAAGTAGAGGGAATGGAAGGAAGATAAAGAGGATAATACACTGTTGACATTACTGCATGGCAACTTTTGACCTCTAAATAATTAAATGAGGAAGAATCTGGAAAGAACACTTACCCTTAACAAGAACCTCAGAGATTATTGAACTCTTGTTTGATAAGATCCTCCTAGGAGAGGGCTGAGGCTTAGTAATTAGAGGTGGTCTTTGATAGTTTCTGTGAAAATCAGTAGATGTAAGGGGCAGAGGTGAAACGTCAGGCTTAATAGGAGACTGGGGGAAATATCTCAGTTGCAGAGTGGTATACAGTAGACTTTATTTTATCAACAGACTGAGGTTCAGTGCAAAATTTTTGCTGATGTTGGTAACTCAGAGTTAAGTGCATGTCTTTGATCGGATGCTGGGTTTATGAGTGAGACACTCCACTTGCTCTAAAGTTGGATGAGCTCCAAAATGATTCCACCTTTGTCAAGGTCAAGGACTGTGAGCCTATTTTCTTTGCTCTGAGTTTTTCTCCTTGATATTCATGTTCGTTAGCCAGGCAGGCTCAGACTCTAAACACAATGTTATTAGACATTTTTCACAGCAAAGTAATTTCTCAATTGGATTAATTGATGTTCACATCCATTGATGTGAAAATGCTGAATGATTTTAGGTGTTTCATTTATGTGCAACTATGATGCCCACATTACAATAACATACAGTATATCCAATGACTTCAGTGCGTCAAGTGAATGCCATTGTCACACAACATCAAAACACAGCATAGTTTTATTAATAAGACTCAGTATTTGGATTTACTTGTCTGACATAAAGGCTATTGGTTAATAAAGCCATATACTGTAGCTAATTTTACATACATACATACATGCATACATACATACATACCTATAGTACATGTATATGTTGTTACCTTCACCATTGAAGATCTTTTGGTAGGCTACAGTACTTACATCACAGAAAATGTCACAAACCTCCTGTCCTGTCTCACACCATGAAAATGTGTTCCATTCCAAGATTTTACCAACAATATTTATTACAAACATGGGGTCAATAAATAGGCTACAGTATATTTATTGACTATGATAGGCCTATATGCTTATGCTATTTACCACATTCACCTTAGTTTTGACCAGAGTAATGTCACTTGGTGGCGCCAGGAGTTCATGAGGTTATAGTGCAATCTGAGATCTTTCAATCTCATAGAGATTTTATTACTGTGGTTGGTGCTAAATTACTAATTTTGCTCTTTTCATTGCGCCTAGAAGAAACATGTTTGTTTTTTTCCTCAAACAAAAAAAAGCATAAAACATTGCATAATGGCAGAAAATTGTCTTGACTAACTGAGACTCAAATGGAGTTAAAATTTATTTTACAAAAATAAAATTTAGTTAATTGACCATGTTCAAAACATTTATTGCAGTGTTTATTTTTGATTTTCATTCAAACTAGAGAAGTTCTAAAGCGCCTGTGTGTTTAGAGCTGTTGAAATAAGTTGTAAAGTGGATGTGAGGAATTATTCATGATGCACTCTGCCTTCATTTGTTTTCCTGAAAAGGCCTGAGAGTTTTATCTGAGAAATTCCAGTTATTTTCGTTTCATACTTGATTACTCTTTTTTCTTTCTTTCTTTCTTTTTACCCCTCTCTTAAGAAGGTTGTATCAGGAAGTGATGTTAAAAGCAACTGCTAAGCTATACTGGAATACCTGCCTCACATAAAAACCTTTTCAGCTCATACAAGACATCCACTGTTTGGGTTTTAAATGAACCCTATCAGCATGCTGTATGAAGCACAGGTGGTGGATGATATTTATTCGGAGGTATTTAAAGACCTCGATCTGTCCTACCACCTGCTCCTCCAGCCTGAGTGGTCAAGAAAGAGGTTGTGAAATGCCAGTTTCACACTTTTATTTGTGTAATATGTAGGCCTATTTGGAGAACAAAATAGGCAATGTGATCTATCTATCTATCTATCTATCTATCTCTCTCTCTCTCTCTCTCTCTCTCTCTCTCTCTCTATTAAATTTATTAAATTTAATGGGGGTTCAAATGAAGCAAGTAGAGGGAATGGAAGGAAGATAAAAGTCCTTAATGACTGCTCTAGAAATGCTATAAAAAATTGCGCACAATTTTTCTTGGCACGCATATGTGCACACTTTTCATGGGCTGCTTATGAACAGAAAACTCCCAGTCCAAAAAGGGGTCCCACTCTGGCCCTGGCTGCTATTTCTTGTAACATGACAATCTGTTCTTATTTTCATTAATAAATTCAGTCTTATAATATAAATGAATGTCTGAGTTGTGGCTGGTTCTTTGTAGCCTTTTAGTACTGCTCTCTGTAGCAATGGTAATCCAGAACAGCTGGGGGACTGTCACATGTGTCCTCAGAGACTTTCCTTGAACAAACCCTCATCATGCATTCAATGTGCTCTCAAAACGTTTCTCCATGCATACAATATCACAAGGACAGAAAAAAACCTTTTCAAGTCAGGAGTCAGAACTCTAGGGCAGTGTGTGTGTGTGTGTGTGTGTGTGTGTGTGTGTGTGTGTGTGTGTGTGTGGTGTGTGGGTGTGTGTGTGTGTGTGTGTGTGTGTGCTCTGCAGTCTACTCTAATGACACAAATAAGAATTTGGGATGGGTTCAATGTCCCTCAGGCAATCAGAAATTTCAAAAGAAAAGAAAACTTCTTGGTACGGCGGAAAAAAGCAACAGATATAAAAGTCCGTGAAGAATTTTCAGCCTTCAAGCTAAGCTTAAAAACTCTGAAGTAGACAAACAGAAACAGGTTGCCACTGCAGGCAAAGTCTCCAGTCTGTCCATATTCACCTCACCTACCAGAACCCTGCTTGAGGACACAAAGAGTCTCTTCCCAACAACAAACGTCTGGGATATTAAATGTTTTCATAGCCAACTCAACAAAATCTTTTTTTTTTTCCATCATCAGCAGCATGCCACACTTGTGGCAGGTATGAATACAAATAGGTAAGAGAAACTTGTCCACAGGTGAAAATTTGTCCTCACTTTCACCTTACATAAAAATTTAAGAGACAATTAATTTACTGACATTGCATTCAAACACTATAGTAAAACCAGAGAGGGTATTCCAGGATCTTTGGTAAAACAGAAGAAGACCTGTGCTATTAGGCTACATCTTGTGTACACACACCTAGAAAAGCCAAAAAACCATGTAAAAATCATCTTTTTCGACTTTTCGTCTGCATTTAACACCATCAATCCCAACACCCTGGCCCAGAGGCTGCATGCAGACTTTGGATTGGACGGAGGTCTGATTCTTTGGATCTCAGATTTTCTGAGTCAGAGAGTCCAACAGGTGAAGGTGGGCCCCTCTTTCTCTTCCAAAATTATCACCAACATTGGTTCTCCACAAGGGTGTGTGTTGCCTCCCCTATTGTTTATTTTATATACAAACAAATGTGCCAGTTCTCACCCTGGAAGACACTTAATTAAATTTGCTGATGATACTGCGCTAGTCAGCTTACTTTCAGGGGGTGAACAGGACCATGGCCCAGTTTTAGATGAGTTTCTTGATTGGTGTGAGAAGTCTAACCTCCTTCTCAACACAGCTAAGACAAAAGAGATGGCCATAGACTTCAGAAAGGATAAAGTCACTGCCTCTACTGCTATTGGTGGGCATTGCATACAGTCAGTGACTGAGTATAAGTATCTGGGGGTGGTCTTAGACAATAGGCTGAGGTGGGAGCAGTGTACAGACCTGGTTCATAAAAAAGGGCAGCAGAGACTACATTTTTTGAAGAAGCTGGTGTCGTTTGATGTCAGTTGCAAAGTTGCTAAGATGTTTTACAGTGCGTTTGTGGAGAGTGTCTTGACCTTTGGCATCCTGTGTTGGTTTGGTAACGCGACAGAGGCGCAAAAAGGCAGGCTAAGAAAAATAGTAACCACTGCTGGCAAACTGTTGGGTACTAACTTAAATAGCCTAGAACACATTTACAGGGAAAGGACACTTGGTAAAATAGATAAAATCCTAGCAGATCTAAAACATCCACTCTTCACCACCTTTGAACTGCTGCCATCAGGTGGCAGGTTTCGCTACCCTGCCCTCTCTAAAAACAGGACTAAACAATCATTCATACCACAAGCCATAAACTTCTTCAACAAATTCATGAACAGAAACCTTAGATTTTAATTGCACTACACACTGTCCAGCAGGTCTGAGCAGGATGATGTATGTTTTGCATTATCATTATTATGGATTTTATTTTATTTTATTTTTTTATTTTTTTTATTTTATTGATGCCATGATGCCATGAGTAGAAGGGATCTGTTGATGATGCTGTCCTGTCCTGTTCAATGTGTGTATGTGGGGGCCATACGTTATGTTTTAATGTGTCAGTGTATGTGAGTGTCTGTCCTCTGTTATCTGTAACATGTCAAGGACACATAAAACAACTTGTGTTCACATGTCCCATTCACTACAAAAAATTTCCCTATGGGGACAATAAAGGACTCTATACTATACTATACTATTTCCAATAAAAGTCCCTGTTCCCATGTTTTATTTACAATGATGCTTATTAATGGATAAAAAGCTTCACATAAGGATCCATCAGGCGCTCTAACTAGAAATGGAAATAGCCCAACTGGCGATAGGAAGGCGGATCCGCCCGCACATCATGTTGCTGTGTGGGATAGGCTACCTTGAAAATTTTTCCTTTGGATCCTGCCCAAAGATCCTGCCCCTTTTTCAGTCGAGAAAAAGGCCATAGAAATACACATCTTTTAATATCATTAATACCTCACCAGTTGTGTCACAGTTGCATAGGTGTTTGGTTACTGTAGTCTGGTGTGGTCACAGACACTGACCCAACTAGTATACCCAACAGCTGAGTGGGATTAAAACAACCTAATAGTAGTTAATATAACTCCATGACAGTACCCAACAGCTTCAACCCAGTGTTTGGGCTGAGAAAATAACCCAGTATTTTTTAAGAGTGTAAGTGCAGTTCCAGGTTGACAAGAGATCTAAGTACTGTAGATAGGCACTCAGGGGACAAACGCCCATGAATATAACATTCCATTTTATAACCAATGATGGGGACAGAAAGAACAGAATGAAATAAGAAGTCATCCTAAAAGACATTGTCAGGCCGAGCTCAAAATTGAAGACATACACATATGGCTATGAAAATAACATATTCTGATTCCATTTTTTTTCTGTAAATTGTCCACTGCATATACAGGTCATCATACATGATCAAAAGACAGAATGCTCTCAACTAGTTTTTATACACAGTGTGGAGGATGTCCATGTTCACTCTTAACTTATTAAGTCTAACGAGTAGTAGGTGAAAACACGTTTAAAAATGAATATTTTGTGTATTGTGTATTTTATTTTTACGGTAAAAGTAAGTTTGCTGTCAATAAGAGTGCCAAGATATACAGTAATACATATACTGTAATATCATTCATAAACTCAACTGCCTATCCCTGGATAATTGTTGGAAATTACTGGTCTTGCTCATCTTTCATCATTCTTATTTTATCTTGTTCACATGTCTAGCTATCTCTCATCTCTAGCTATTTTGGCACCAGAGTTACAGAGATGATTCATGGTGGGTGTAGGCATATTCTCTTTCTACACTGTAAAAAAGGATTTGTAATGGTTACTTGAAAAATGTGTGGAAACTCGTTGACTCAAATGAGTTAAGTAACTATAACTTTTCTTTTTCAAGTTAAAAGCACTTTACATCTAAAAAGACAAGTTAGTTACTTAACACATTTGAGGCAACAAATTTCCACACATTTTTCAAGTAACCATTACAAATCCTTTTTTACAGTGTATGTCTCCCCTTTGTACAAGACCAATCAGAGCCATACTTAAATAATCTAAAATAGTCTCTCTGGATCTTGAACTTATTATTAGTGTATATGAAAAAACTAAATATTCCAAGATAACTGTTTAGGGGTGGCCATAGAGAAAGCGTTTGACCCTCCATTAACCTCTATTCATATGATGCATGAATTTACAGTAGGCTAGCTGTCCATTTTAATGCGTTCAAATAAAATATGTCTACTTTAAAGTGGTGCTCCGGAGTGATCTCAAGCATAGCCCTGTTGAACGAGCCTGCTAAATGCACTAGTTAGCGAGTGATCAAAATGATTTGGAACAGCATAGACTGAACGTGAATGCAGAAGCAAACGAGCATTTTACACTGAATCAATGGAAACTCATTATTCGAAACCGAAAATAAGATCTGACCTTTGACTCAATTGTAAAGTGCTTCGCATTCGGTCTATGCTGTTCGAAATTCTTTCATTCCATGTGAAATCTGTTGCTGATATACATATAGGCATTGAACTTGTCTCCACCCCTAGACGTGGAGGAAACATAGATAGAATTTGATATTTACATGTTAAATACACTGTCCCCTAAGGGGACTTAATATGGACTTTGATTTAAAACCTTTTCCCTGACCTTTTCATGTTTGATGTATGTATTGTGACTTTTTATCCTAGATTGTTTATTATGGCACATAGTCAGATGTTTTTAAATCATTTTTGTGGTCTTTATGCAATGCATGTAAGCCAGTGCCTTTGAGTTGTGCCACTTGTCACCTTTCAGGTGTGCACCGTTGTATGGACAGATGTCCTGTTGGGTCATGTGATTCACACATTGTTCTCAATGCCTGATGAAGATCCCATAGGGTCGAAACGCCTTTTTAATCAATTTACTTTGAGCATACCAGAGACTTGTCTGGCACCTGTAACTACATACTTTTTGAATGTGCATGCCTTCTGATTTTCTCAATGAATTTACAGGACCATCATTGTGGTGCTGGTAATATCCCACCCCCTTATGTGAACATTTTTCAAATCAATGGTCTGAGAACAAACATTTTTGACACCAAACTGAAGATTTTGACCCAAGTGCTTATTTTTCATGTAATCCTCTCCAGCCTTTGACATATAAGATGCTTAAAGATTTTTCTCACCAGCTTTTGACATATAAGATGCTTAAAGATTTTTCTCGATTTATAGCATCTGTCTACTCCACATCTGTCCAAACCAGCTGAGTCTGACCCTCTCTCATTATAATTCTTGGCACATAATGGCAGTTCACCTGAAATATGACTTGATCATGGGGACGTTTTCAATTCCATCTGACCTCTTCTTCACTCACCAGTACACCAATAAACACAAAGAATTCCTCCACACTAAACCTTTACACGGAACCTCTAATTACATTGCTTTTCTGATAATAATAATAATAATGATAATAATAACCCAGTAATAACTCACCCTACAGCTAACTTCTGAAGAAATGTAAAGAAATGCAGTTTGTACCCTTACATCTGAGGGTCTATTAACACAGCAGTACCACCATTACTTGGAATGATTGACATTTCATGAATAATGGATTACAATATCCTCAAAATAGAGCCCAGGAATGGGCTATAAAATATGGTTGACTCTTTGAATACTATTGCCTTTGTAAAAAATAGTTTTATGTCAAGATGAAATAAAATGTGACCAAAATCTCAAGCCAATAGAGAGTAAAAGTCAATACACAGACTGTAGAAAAAGCTTCCCCGTGGGCTTGCATCCGTAATGATACAACTGTAGATTTGTGGCAGAATTTGACAGCAAGGTGTCTCAAGCTGATGTCCATTAAAAGCACAACCACTGATTCTGTTTGATGAAAACCCATCTCTCCTCAACCCTGTCATTGGTTGCATTTTTTGCATCGTTTCTTTAAGTATGGCTTATAGGGCTTGTCGTTCCATTATGCTGTCTAGAAGTGACAGAGAACCCGATCGCTACCCAAGGTTTGAATCATTTACAATTGCTTGTTCTTAGGCTGGTGATATTTCGGAGACAAAAATGACTGAGAACCTCTGAGGGTGCTATAAAGATAAATCAAAACCAAAACGGTGAAACTGTATGTCTCTGAGTGTGATGAAAAAAAGCTACTAAAAACTGTTATTTTTTCATATTTGCATGAATGGTTTGGAGGCACTCTTTGGCAATTTGATCAATTCATATGACATCAAAACTGTTAGCATGCCAAGCCAACTATAGCAAACAATGTCAGACTAGTCTCAGTCAACTTCAACCCATGGGAATTAGTTTGCTTCTATATCTGGCAAATCTCTTGTCTGTAGCATGTCAAAGTTACATAATGGCTGATTCAATTACTATTCCACTAATCTATATGGACAGATTTGACAATCTCTTGTCATAGCATAAGTGATTACTGATAATGTGATTACTGGCACCTGAGTGGCAGGAAATTTAATTAGGCTAGGCCTACTGATAAATACTTACGAGTAGGCTAATAAATGTGAAACTTGAAACTATTCCACAAGCTCATACAAATGCCAAGAAGGACTTGGATTTACAATATGAAAATCAGAGAAGTGAAAAATAAGTCTGTGTGAAAAAGAGTCATTGTATTGTATTGTATTGTATTGCATTGCGGTGTAAACAACCACAAATATTTTCTGAAATTCATTGACAAGCAATAACTTTTTTTTTTTGCTATATGAATTAGGCCTCGGCATATGGACATATTTTAGCATGTACAGTAGCTGCCAACTGCTCATGTTTACATTATTGGGTTGACAGATTATCTAATTTGTTGCTGGGCTGGCAGAACAGTAGTCGGCCTGGAACAAGTCCAGCCATACACACCATCTGCAGTCAAATACCAGGCTTCATGCTGATGTTCATTTAAATGCTCTCTTGTTAAAATTATGGTTGGAAGAAATAAATTTTTTGTTCAATATTCTACAATTTATAAATTCTGCAAATACAGTATAAATATTTTCAAGAATTTGCAATGTTGGACAAGAAAATGTAAACCGAGTTACGTGCCACTACACTAAAGCTACAAGAAGACAAAATGTAGTAGGCCTAAACTAAGCCAGAAAAAAGCTGAAGCAGATTAACTATTTGTGAAGCTACTTTTTAATTTACAAAAAGGCCTATAAATAAATTAAATGATCCAACCTTCTACACAGTAGTAACTAACTAATCAAAAATTGTAGGCTACTTTAAAAGCCAGATTTCCCTATGGACTTATTAATTGCCACATAAAGTACTTTCTATGATTTTGTATTTGAAATTGACTACAGTGTCCCAACAAAGTCCATGCATGGCCACAAGGAAGATTTACTGCTTTACAGTGGTGCTTTGAAAATGTACGGGAAAGCTACCACACATGGCAAAAAAAACCAAACAAACAAAAAACAAACAAATCAAAAGCTAAAATTCAGAAAATATGCAGCCAAGCTTTAGAATTTTAAGATCCTACTGTGAGATATATAGGATTTATATATCTTTTGCACAATGTCTTGACCAGTATGATCTTTGTCATGTGCAAGCCTCATCCAACTCCCATTACAGTTTTTCACATAGGTGCATGTGTCCATTCTTTGTATTCAGCACCAAACTAGCTAAATCTTGAAGAAGCCTGATTTAGTTTATTGGCCTACTCAACTGATAAATAATAACATTCTCTTCTAAGCTTTTCCTGTCACAGCTCCATGGTTACATATAACTTGTATTATTGGTCACAGCTCATATTGAGTACCTGAGCAAACATTGTGCATCCTATCCACTAGCCTACAGGAAATGTCAGATTTCATGGAGGAGACAAGATAAAAATCTGGATGGATTATTTCCAAAATGCCAACCTTTATGAAGTGCTATTTACTGCGGTCTGACACAGACAGATTTAAAATTTCGCTTATGTAACATATGGCCAGTGAGGCATTGTCAAGATGCTTATACTGTATAAACAGATTAAATCAAATAATATTTTTCATACATAATTATTCAAGGCACAATATGCAGTGAAATGCCTCGTCAGTCCTTGGACTCCAATACTCTTGTGTGATCTGAAACAATTTGCAACTTTGGAGCAAAGTAAACTTTATAAGGACACTTTTCATACCCCGTCTGGATCACTGGATGACTGGATCAGACATCCTGGTTGGCAGACCACAGGCAGTCAAGATAGTGAATATGACTTCCAATACCATCATGTGGAACACAGCCCCCCAAGGATGTAGGCTCAGCCATCTGCTGTTCACTCTCCTGACCCGTGACTGTGCACCCTCTGTAGTGTACACACTGCACAAACCACATCAAATTTGCTGATGACACAGCCGTGCAGAACAAATGAGGTCCTGTAGAGAGGTGGGGACACAGCTTATAGCAATTAGTGCACACAACAAATGGCTTCTCAACGTGGACAAAACAAAGAACTGATCACTGACTTCAAATAAGCTCCAAGTAAGCACACTCCAATGTTGATAAACAACCCTCCAGTTAAGTTGAGTTTCTGGGCATTCACATCACAGACAACCTCCCGTGGACTCAGAACACCATAAACATCATCCCTCAAAGCCCAGCAACGTTTCTACTTCCTATAGAGGCTGCGGAAAGCTCACCTCCCCTCCCTTAGTCTGACTACCTTCTACAGAGGGACTGTTGAGAGCATCCTCAGCAGTGCCATCACAGCGTGGTATGGAAACTGCTCTGCTGCAGAATGAAAGGTTCTGCAGCGGATTGTGAGGACAGCTTAAAAGATCACTGGGACCTCTCTCCCCTCACTCTCTGACATCTACAACAATTGATGCCTGCACAAAGCTCAAGCATTGTGAGGGACAGAACACATCCATCCCACTTACTCTTCTCCCTAATGCCATCGGGGAGAAGGTACCACACCTTAACTGCCTGCACCTCCAGAATGGGGAAGACCCTCTTTCCCCAAGCCAAGCGCGTCATTTTAGCCGGGGACGCCGGGGATATGTCCCAGGGACTTTTTGCTATGACAGATTTTGTCCCCATCACTATTGACAATTTAAAATAACATGTCATTAACAGAAAATCTCTAACCATGGTACGTAAATGCCAGGGCTACGATATCCACGCGAATAACCTACAAGGAAAGTTGTCTGCTTGCGCAATTAATAACGTTGGATCAGCAGCGCTCATATAGAATTCCTCCACTGCCAGAGAATTTTCAAAAATAAAGCCAATCTCACTTAAGGCAAAAAAAAAAAAAGATCAGGCAAGGTCTAAACAACTGTGCTCATCTAGACTTGGTGTAGCCTAAAGATTTTCCCTAGGCCTTATCTTATCAAATTCTAACATTTACTTTGTGGTAGCCTGTCTCAGTGAGTGTAGGTCATGTTACATACTGTACAAGATCAGACATAGACTACTTCTGCGTGTTCATGTAGGCTAAAGTCTGAATCGAAGACTAGTGACTTTGGTGAAGTTATAGGAACTTACCGCAAGGTTTTGTTTGAAGACGCATCAGCTGGGGAAGTAGCGTCTTTTAACCGTTCAGCCCGACGTTTGTTGACCGAGAGATTAACGTTTTGTTTGGGACTTAAATTGCTATCAAACTGTGTGGTTACAATCATTTACATTGGGACTAATAGAGCAGTTAGTTCATATGAACCATTGAGTTTGTTTTCGAGACGTTTAATGACTTTTAAAAGCATAACTTTCGCAGCGTCATTCTGCATCACTGGCCGGGGGCCGGGGCAGCTATTTTTCTTTTGAATTAGTCCCGTACATTTTCTGCCTATTATTATTCTTTGGAAAGGTTTGGCAGGTGATGGGAACAAGAGTGAGAGACTTGCAGCACGATCAGTTTTCAGTAAGCCTATGAATAACTTTCAGTGCATTAACGGTAAACATTTTAGCGATTTCCTTGCACATTAGGCAATGCAATGTATACCGACACTTTTGAAACAACGCAAAACGTCCCAAGAATTATTTCACAGCAAGTAAAGTCGCCGTCAACCGTTAAGTCTAGCCTGTTCTAGTTTAAGTGATATGCCTGGTTCAATCGTGAACAAAGATGACCACCTCAAAGGAAGGAAATCTGCGAAGGGAATTTAATGCAGACGTAAAGTCTAAGCATAGCCTCTTGTTCCCTTCACCTTCCATTGCGCTCATGTGCGCAAGATATGGACAAGTTATGGACTGGATGGTTCAATTGTAGGCCTAAGGGAGAATGTGGTGGTTTCAGATCAGTCACCCTTTCGATGACAATGCGATGATTATTTTATAAATGTATTTTAATTCTCACAAACCATGCGAATCTAACGCAATGCGGATGATTATTTACACAATTTTATGAATTTATTAATCACCATTTATTAAATAAAAAAAACGTTTCCACATAAGTTGGTTATTAAATAATTTACCATCGATATGTAGGCTACTCAGGCAGACCAGTAGAGCTGATTTATGTCTTATAATAACGAATGTACAATTGGCTAATAAAAAGTGGAGATGCAAAGATTTCAGCTGCTGTAGCCTGGCCTAAACGACTGCTCCCTGTGGCTAAACTACTGCTCCCTGTTGGCCTAAGCGATGGCAGGGGGGCCTAAACGACTCTTGCCTAAACGCAAAAGGCCTAATCGCCCTTCTCCCATACACCGTATTTATCCAAATGTATCACGTTCCCAGACCAACGAAGCAACATGTTTTTACTGTCAACAAACAAACATTCTGTTTCTATATGCTTTCCACTGGACTGGGATCATGTTAATTATTTTTCCGTCACATTACAAGCTTTATTTTACGTTATAGCCTAGGTCTGAGATCTGCCGAGAGAGCGCAGCAGATTGCAAGCGCTACTCGCGTGCGCTAAGCTGTCCGAACATAAATTCCTCACCTAATAGTTTTTGTTTTTTTTTTTTGCGAGAAGATAGGCTTACATGTTGCAATTTTGTATAGACAGAAGCATAAAATAAACATTAAGAAATTTCTATCCCCAACACTTTGGAACCAAGCTGTATATCAGTGTTTTTGTCCCCAGCACTTCAGAAACCAAACTGACGCCCTTGCCCCAAGCGGTCTGTCAGACTGCTAAACTACGGGACCTGATGCAAGGCCTCTAAAACTAACTTCTAACTTCACCGCACTATCTTCTAAATGGAGCAGTAGTTACATGTCCTTTCCCTTCTGCACTGTTGATAACCAGAAATGATGTTAATGAAAATGATGTTAATGAAAGTTAAGCCAGAAAGAAAGACTGCTATTCCATATTAGTCCAGATGATATGTGACAAAAAATAGGTGAAGTGTTCACTTTTTCATAAAAGCGTGAAATTTGGTATACTTGTACAGTTTGGTGCCCTGAACAATTTCAGAAATGGAGCCATCGCAAAAATGACTCGTGGCGGCCATTTTTCTTTCCACCATTACCGAAAACAGTACTTTTAAGCATATCTCTTGAACGGAACAAGGAAATGCAGAAATGATGATGGCTACCCCTATGTTTTCATGGTCAAGGATTTCAATGACCCCAAACATGATATTGTAAATGCCTTTGGGTTGCCATGGTTACCATCTCAGCTTTCCGCCATAATGGAATTAATACATTTTTCTTCATAACTCGAGGACCAGACATGGTAATAAAGAAATCGTGATGTCTACCCATATGTTTTTATGGTCAAGAAATGCAGTGAGACAATAATAAGCAGTATATAAGGTTCAAGTAAATGGTTCAAGGTGAATTCAGTGACACTGTGGATTACAATGACATCTGAAAATATTCAGAATGAACTTTCAAGCATATACTCCTTGAGCCAGAGGGGTTGGTGGTTACCAAAAAGTGGCAGTGGCTACCATACCTTTTATGAAAGCCTGGAATATCAGGTTTTCAATTATGTATGATGGCCATTTGAGAGGAGTAATTGTTTTGAGTTATTGCACATGATGTAAACCTAGATAAAGGAAATTATGCGTATAAATCTAGCAGAATGCTGAGATAGCTGGATATGTAAAAATGGTATAACAACAAATGAAACATTGATTCTTATGTTTTGGGGTGTGGTAAACCCAATTATGACTTAGTCATTACTGTAAAAGGAATGGTCAATGACATTTTTTTGACACTTTTTGTACACAGATTGCATCATTTTTCTCTCTATATCCCCCATCCATAAGAAAGGAAAGATCTTTTTACACTGCTCAAAAAAATAAAGGAACACTTTTTTTATTGGGTATCACATTAGGTCAGTTAAAGCTCTCTGATAATGATCTGGTCAGTGAAGTAGCAGAGGGTGTTGTTAATCAGTATACAGCTGTACTGATGTTGATGGAATAAAAACAGGTATACAAGAGGGGCAACAATGAGAGGGCCCCCAAAACAGGAATGGTTTTGTATATGGAGGTCATTTCATTTGAATCATCTTTCTGGATTGTTTTCCACTAGTGCTGGTTTTGGCTAGAGTCATTATCAATATTGGTAGTAGTGTGAGGCAGAAGTCCAACTCCTCCAGGATGGCATATCCACGACATGCCAGATAGGAGATTTAATGTATCTCCAAAACACAACTTCCAGAACATGGAGGACATTTTCAGGAGACAGGCTAGAGAACACCAAAGCTGGCAAGTCTGCCTCTGGTGCATGTACCTTCCACAGATGAGAGCAGGTTCACCCTGAGCACCTGTGATAGACATGAAAGAGACAAGGTTCCTCCAGATGTGTTGCAAGAGTATGCAGGCAGTACGTGGAGTGTGAGGGAATTGGTACAATTAATGGCCCTCACCATCACCTGACTTAACCCCTCTGGGACATTATATTTTGGCACATTAGACAGTGCTAAGTTGCTCCTTAAACTTTGCTGAAGCTCAGGGATGCCTTTCACAGATCTGTGAGGACATCCCACAAGACACCATCCATTGTCTCTTTTGGAGCATGCCACAGCGTTGTCAAGCATGCATGGGGACTACAGAAATTAAATATAGGTAAAATGGATTAGCCTGAGACATCATTATTTCACTTTGAGTTTGGGGGTGTCTATATAATAAGCCCTTAATAGGCTGAAACCTTATTTCAATGAAAATTATGTGGCATCCTTTTGTTCCTAAGGCATTGCCCTATCCATATCTGCAGATCAAACACAATTTTTTTCTTGTTGAGATCTGATATATTATTTTTAAGTGCTCCTTATTTTTTTCAGCAGTGTATATTCTTTAAATTTCCATTTCCCAATAATAAATTTTTAGTTATTTGCAGTAGTAAATTTGACCAAGAAATATCCAACCTGATGCAAGCCCTCGATCCAAACATTGCTCACATCATGTATGCATACTGAATGCCATTTCATTACACTTTGGTCAGAATCACAATTGCCTGAATTTCATTGTGCCAGATCTATTCATTCTATACACACTCCTATAATTTGCAGCAAGTGTTCAACTTCTGCAAAACCATCTTAAGCGTGTTTTAAGTTGTGGTTTTGGTAGAAGATTGACTGAATCAATAAATGTGTTCAAAGCATTTGAGAGTTTGGTTCATATAAACTGTTTAAGTATTTGTGATTAACTGCAACTTTCAAATTTGAATTAGCCTGGCGATCACCAAACTAAAATCACAAGTGATATTTAGTCTGGAGACGCACCTATTGCTTTTCCCGTAGTGGAAGTATCGTTTACGATAGAGCCGATTATTGGGCGCTATAAATGTCTATCATAGCATCTGTACGTAGCTCAGAGCCAATACCAGAGCCAGCATGTGACGTAAAATGCAATCGAGGGCCGTGCTAGTCCCTTTTTGTTCTGTGATTGGATACCTAAAGCAGGCGGGAAAAACGGCCATGGTCACCATGCTGCTTTACAGAGTGAAATGAAATAAGCGCGCAAAGGAGCATGGGAACTCCCAGGCTAACTTTGAATATGAAAAATGTCCTTTTTTGGGGGCCCTCTCATTGTTGCTCCTATTTGCTGATACTGATTAACAATGCCCTCTGCTACTTCACAGACCAGATCATTATCAAAGAGGACCTAATGTGATACCCAATAAAAAAGTGTTCCTTTCATTCTTTCATTCATTCTTTCTTATGGATGGGGAGAATAGAGAGAAAAATGATGCAATCTTTGAAAATGTCAAAAAATGTCATCAACCATGCCAAAAGGTCATGACCTTGACCTTTTACAGTAATGACAATGTCATAATTGGGTTTACCACACCCTAAAACATAAGAATCAATGTTTCATTTGTTGTTATACCATTTTTACATATCCAGCTATCTCAGCGTTCTGCTAGATTTATACACATAATTTCCTTTATCTAGGTTACATTATGTGCAATAACTCAAAACAATTACTCCTCTCAAATGGCCATCATACATCATTGAAAAGCTGATATTCCAGGCTTTCATAAAAGGTATGGTAGCCACTGCCACTTTTTGGTAACCACCAACCCCTCTGGCTCAAGGTGTATATGCTTGAAAGTTCATTCTGAATATTTTCAGATGTCATTGTAATCCACAGTGTCACTGAATTCACCTTGAACCATTTACTTGAACCTTATATACTGCTTATTATTGTCTCACTGCATTTCTTGACCATAAAAACATATGGGTAGACATCACGATTTCTTTATTACCATGTCTGGTCCTCGAGTTATGAAGAAAAATGTATTAATTCCATTATGGCGGAGAGCTGAGATGGTAACCATGGCAACCCAAAGGCATTTACAATATCATGTTTGGTGTCATTGAAATCCTTGACCATGAAAACATAGGGGTAGCCATCATCATTTCTGCATTTCCTTGTTCCGTTCAAGAGATATGCTTAAAAGTACTGTTTTCGGTAATGGCGGGAAGAAAAATGGCCGCCACGGCCGTCACGAACCATTTTTGCGATGGCTCCATTTCTGAAATTGTTCAGGGTACCAAACTGTACAAGTATACCAAATTTCACGCTTTTATGAAAAAGTGAACGCTTTTTTCACATATCATCTGGACTATATG
>JAODXP020001880.1:0-25910 GCA_027497455.2 Sardinella longiceps | reverse complement strand
CAGGGTTCGTACACCTTTTCAATATGAAATTCAAGCACTTTTTAAGCATATTCAGGGTCAATTTTCAAACTTTCCCAGCACCTATATTTCGGACATCTGGTGAAAACGAGCCAAGTTTGTTGAGTTTGTTGATAGTGATTGAGTTAAATAGACAACTGCTCAAATTTTGGCCAAAGATCAGAGGTCCAGAAAGTATCTGACCATCACCCTGACGTGCAGGCACCACCATATGTGTGCTTTGCTTGATGTAGCTGCTTACAGAACTGAATACTGGTTTTAACAGGGGTGTGACTAGTGAAGCATACTGTAGTACAGAGCATGGGGCCACAACTTCACATGTAATAATGAGCAACACCCATTTTTACAGCTCATTCTGTCACCTAAAAACAACACAAGACCAGAGACTACAAAAGAAATTAAGCCTTGTCATACAGTCCATAGGCTAATCTTTTTTTCTGCCTAATACAATGTAGCCTACACATCCTAGGTCAATTAATGCTACAAACATATAAAACTACTGCAAGGACTATTATATGGATACAGAGACTACTTTGTACCACAAATAGCCTATGCCTTAAGAAAACTAGGCTATATCAAAATCTCCAGATTGAAATTAGCCTATAGATGCACTGTTCTCATATACTGTATCTGCAACTCAAAAAATTGTCTTTTGTCAAAGCTACAGTGCTCTGAACACTTTTCATGAGAAATCAGTCACTAACACTCACTTAAAGTGACTGATTGGTCTAACTACCTCCCACATTAACCATCCTGCTATTCTATTCCCAGATAAGCCTAAAGAATAGAAATGTAATTTACAACACATCTGATGTATTATTTAGCAGTGGGCCAGAGTTAGCCAACTAAGAGTGATTGTCAAAACAGTAGGCCATAAGCTTACAAGAGAAACGCAACATTATTCATCATTCACCATGTTTTGTGTATCGTGTGGGCGTATGCGCACTGCACCGACTGGAGTGCACGCACATGCTATTTCAACGCACCAAACATTTTCTACAAATACGGTCTACTCACACAATCAAACACTTTCAGTAACAGGGGCTAGGCCTATAACTAGGTATAAGTTGTCTACACTTGGCTACATGTTGGAACAATAAGAGTAGTCTCCGTTACAGACATGTTAATGTTGATTAGCGCAAATAGGCTACAGACGCAATATCTCAGCCAAGGCTGACCTAGCGATCTCAATTTATATTCATATAAATATAAACAGCCTGCATTTGGTTATATACATGTATAATTGTTATCTAGCTTACATTTATGATGAAAAAGCAGTGGCACTTTGAAAATCACTCTCCATGTCATCATTATTAACTTACCACTAACATTCAGTAACGTTGACATGCACCATCATTGACAAGCCACTGTATAGCGTACTCACAACTTTTGGAGGGGCGTGTTCATGGTCACTTGCGTTCTGCACAATTATCAGAACCAAGTTGAGCACTTTTCATCATATGATCATCATTTTATTCGATCTACAATGCAGTGGCCACACTATTAAGTGAACATTTGTGCAGAGCAAATGGATTTACAATTTCAAGCATTATCAAGGATTGTGGCAAAATCCAAGCACATTCCAAACCTTGAAAACACCACATTAAAATCCAAGCATTTTCAAGGTTTTTAAGCACCCGTACGAACCCTGGATGTTAATGGCATGCTCTTGAAGAGGGGGGGAGAGAGAGGCACAAGCACCCCAGTGGCTCATTGTCACATTTCATTCTGCTCTATCACCGCTGTAAACACCTCTTTGCTCACAGAGGTGGAACTGAGGTGTGAAACGTCAAACGCTCCAATGCTCACTTTTGGACGTGATGCATCAGTATTCATTCCTATCTGTCCAATTGATTCAGATGAAGGAGCTGCATTACTGTAGCTTGAGCTGAATTTGGTTCATTGGCCCATTTGCCTACTTCTAGCAATAATTTGTTTATGCCTGGATATCCCTTGGGTGGTGTTGATGAGAAGCCATTTCTAGAACGTTCCTGTGTGCCAGAGCTCTTAGAACTATGCCAGGTTTCCGATCAGATCAGTGCATTAAGGTGCTAAAAACTTCTGTAGAGTCTGTAAGTGGAGATTCTTTTAGAATTTTCTCTGTTGGAGTGACGTTGGAACTGCTCTGCTTCTTTTGACTGTTTTTCCACTTAGCCATCCTTTTTCTGTCCAAAAATAACTCATATAGGTTAGGCTATCTGCATTGGTGACGGCTATTCGGTTTTGTTCCCTCCTGACATTTTAAATGCTGCTGTCTCTCCCACACAGTTCTGAAAGTGCTGTTGGACAAGAATAGCTGCCCCAAGAAATCTTTCATCATTTTATTAAATTGTGGCATTTTAAAAGTAATTATTTAAGTAATATTTTAAAAGTAACTACTTAAAATAAAATAATTTAACAGCTGAACTTTTGTTCTTTTGTCTCTGCAAATGTCCATGTGTTGAAGGAACATTCTGTATATAAAGCATTGAAACAACCACCCGTGTCACTTTGTGGATTCATACCAGTCTTGCGATTTTCGGTTCATTTAGGGAGCTCAATTTGCTGACGAGCGACCTGCAGGACGACCATCAATTTTCAGCATTTTCAGCAACCCGCTTTGCAGTCCCAGCAGGGCTGTGTGTTCCCTGCCACAACAAACAGCATCTGTCATTGACTATGAGGGATGCGTTTGCCCTCTCCATGTGTTGGGATTTTTTTTTCTCTCCTGTCATTAATTTGGTCACTAAAGCATTAGGCGTGTGTGTGTGTGCCAAAGGGTGAAAAAACAAACAGGAATCTGGGAACAAATGCATTTATTAAGAAGAAGAAAAAAAAATTTGTCTGCTCTTTAGATAGATGCTGTCATCTTGTCATCTTGCATGCCAAAGATGAGGTTAGTTGTGCCTCCATCTCTTGTCCCTCTTGTCAAAAAAGGCCATACAGTTCGCGAGTGTTGTGATTATTAACCTGGTGCGCTGACTGGTCATTTATCCACCTGTGACTTAGATTAAAACCCTTGGTCCTGGTTTGTTCTCTGATGATCCCAGTTAAAGCCTTATTCATTTAGCATGGGAATCGGATTTGTCTCCTTTGGTTGAATGGCGCCCTCTTTAGCAACAACAAGTAAAGTACAGTTGATTATGGAAGATCTGCCTGTAAGGTGCCGTTGAGGGAAAAAAAAGAAATACCATTGAGCTTAAGCTTAGACATTGTTTTAAAAAAATTTCAGCAGTCCCCTTAGTGATTCACCCCATATCCCTATGACTTTGCTGTTGATAGGAATGAGCAGGGCCGTCGCAACAAGGCAGGCAAACCAGGCAATTGCCTGGGGCCCCAGGCTGAAAGGGGCCCCCAAGATTGACTGTTTAATCATTTTAGTAGTTATGTTGGTGGTGTTTTTCAACAAAAAATTACTTTAAACTGCAATTAGACAACTGTACAATACAAATAATTTTATTGATGATGTTTGAAAATTATAACAATGTGGTTCATGTAAGTATTTACGGGGAGTTAAGGGCCCCCATGTCTTATTTGCTTGGGGCCCCCTAAGTACCTTGAAACGGCCCTGGGAATGAGGGAACACCTAGTTTTTCAAGGTGGAAAAAAATATCTAATGTGAAGTTAAGTGAATGAATATAGTGAGAGAGAGAGAGAGAGACTGATTCTTCAGTAACAAACATTACATCTTACAAATACTTCCAAGGTTTTGGATGTCCTTTTTGTCACACATCAGCATGAGCTGATTTTGGATGTAAGACATGACAATCTACAAAATAAACTTATGAATGAACACGTGGCATTATGTACTTAATCAAAAAAGTGTGAGATAACTGAAAACATGTTTTATAGTCTTGTTTCATCGAAGCATCCTTTTTTTGTTTTGATAACTGCTTTGTCCTCTGAGCTTTAAGAGGTAGTCACCTGCAATGGTTATCCAACTGTCTTGAAGAGTTATTCATTCCCAGAGATGCTAAGAACTTGTCCGCTCTTTTGCCTTCACTCTGCGGTCCAGCTCACCCCAAACCATCTTGATCGGGTTCAGGTCCAAAAGTTTGTCATAATCTCACACTTTTTTGTTAAGCACAGAATTTCATATGTGTTCTTTCATAATTTTGATGCCTTTATTGAGAATCTACAACATAAATTGTCCTGGAAATAAATGAATCGCATTGAATGAGGGGGTGTGTCCAAATTTCTGGTCTGTACTGTAATTCAGAATTATTTTTTACATAAAGGGTTATTATAGCATAGCCTTAGTAGACTGTCTAATACAGGGGTGTCAAACATAAGGCCTGGGGGCCGGATGCGGTAGCCTGACATAGCCCGCCCATAATACTACTGTTCATCCGTATTCATGGTCTGGAGACGGTCTTCTGGGGAGGGTTTAGTCTGTTAACAAACAACCGAACTTTTTCAAGTTAAATACTGTTTAGCTAATTTATTGTTGCATTGGCCTTTTAATTGCAAAGGGGTGAACTTTAGCTTGGCAAATCCCCCCCACCCCTAAAATTTCCTCACTAAATCTTATAGGGTTAAAATTGTCTAAAAACAATTTGTACATACATGCACACAGGGTTATCTACAAATAGGCAATGGTTTGCAAATGTGTTCAGATATCCACAAATGCAAATTTCATATTTGTAACTTGTAAGTTTATTTTCACAAATAGTGTATTTGCAAATATTTAAAAATTGTATTTTGTAAAAAAAAAAAAAAAAAGTGAATTGTTTTTCCGCATTTGTAGATCGCCAATCACACACATTCATAATTTTATTCTAGGATGAAAAAAATAGGTAATAACATTGAAAACCTGTCTAAATTCACTTTCTTTCCAATAATACACATTTGAAGCCCACAAATTTGGAAGTCCCGAATAGATAAAAGTGGTTTTACATTTTTATGCATGAAGCTTCTATCTATTTGGGACCTCCCAATTTGTGTGCTTCAAATGTGTATTATTTGGAAGAAAGTGAATTTAGACATGTTTTAAATGTAATTACCCATTTTTTTCAAGCCAGAAAGGGGCATAAATCCAATGCATTTCAATGATAGAATGTTCAGTTTACTACAGATCCACAAACAAATGCCTACATGTACGCTAGACGTCCTCTAGATGGCAGTGTCGTTCCATTCATTACAGAGCCATCTGATTCATTTTGCCTATGATGGAGGATTATAAATGTAGCCTAGTTTGCGCGACCACGTGCAGAAATTAACTGTTGTCTGGAATTCGTGCAGGATTAATTTAAACATCTGTCAAATGTAATCAAACTTTGTTTTGGGACAGAGCTGGACAGTGTCACCGTAAGCTTGCTTCCTTCAGCCTTCTCGTTTCTCATTAGGTCCTGATTTTTCTGGGCTTGAGGGTTGAGGAAATTGCCTTCTTGGCCATACTGACTTGATCGCGAATTTCATGCAGTGACAAGTAGGCTAGTAGTTTAATGGGCAGGCCCAGGCTAGAGTAAATGGGTTAAATCGTATATTGACAAAAAAAAAAAAAAAAAAAAAAAAAAAAATTGTGAATAAAAACAGAATGCAGTGACGTGGAAGTTTAAAATTTCAATATTTTACTCAGAATACAACATCGATCACATATCAAATGTTGAAACTGAGGAAATGTATCATTTTAAGGGGAAAATGAGTTGATTTTCAATTTCATGGCATCTACACATCCCAAAATAGTTGGGACAAGGCCACATTTACCACTGTGTGGCATCCACTCTTCCTTTTAAAACAGTCTGCAAACGTCTGGGGACTGGAGAGAAGTTGTGGAGAGAATGTTGTCCCATTCTTGTCTAATACAGGCTTCTAGATGCTCAACTGTCTTAGGTCCTCTTTGTCATGTATTCCTATGTATGATGCACCAGAAGCTTTCTATGGGTGAACGATCTGGACTGCAGACTTGATGGTGCCTTTCCAGATGCGTAAGCTGGCCATGCCACACACACTCATGCATCTCCATACCATCAGAGATGCAGCCTTCTGAAATGAGCGCTAACAATAAGCAATAACAACTTGGGTTGTCCGGATGGTATGGCATCCCAGTTTTCAGAAAAGAACTTTGAATTTTGATTCGTCTGACCACAGAACAGTTTTCCACTTTGTCACAGTCCATTTTAAATGAGCCTTGGCCCAGAGAAAACGCCTGCGCTTCTGGATCATGTTTAGGAATGGCTTCTTTTTTGACCTATAGAGTTTTAGTTGGCTATGGCGAATGACACAGTGGATTGTGTTCACTGACAATGTTTTCTGGAAGTAGTCCTAAGGCTAGTTTGTGATATCCATTACATTAGCATTCCTGTATGTGATGCAGTGCCATCTAAGGACCCAATGATCACGGGCATCCAGTATGGTTTTCCGGCCTTCACCCTTATGCACAGAGATTGTTCCGATGATGATATGCACTGTAGATGATTATACCTTCAAACTCTTTGCAATTTTTGTCTGAGAAACTCCTTTGTGATCTCGGACCACTACTTCTTGCTGCACCATTTGGGGAACTGGTGATCCTCTGCCCATCTTGACTTCTGAGAGTCAATGCCACTCTCGGAGGCTCTTTTCATACCAAATCATGTTGCCAATTGACCAAATAAGTTGCAATTGGGTCCTCAAGCTGTCCCTCATATGAAAATTTTACTTTTCTGGCCTCTTATTGCTACCCGTCCCAACTATTTTGGGATGTGTAGCTCTCATAAAATCCAAAATGAGCCAATATTCGGCATAACATTTCAAAAAGTCTCACTTTCAACATTTGCCATGTTATCTATATTCTATTGTGAACAATATATAGGTTTATGAAATTTGTAAATGATTGGATTCGATTTTTATGAACAATTTATAAAGTGTCCCAACTTTTTTGGAATTCGGTTGTATATATATGTCATTGTTATGGAATGTTTGTAGCATGTGCCTATTATACGTAAGTGTAGTAGCAATTAAAGTAATTTAATACCCAATGTAATTTCTTTCTGTTATGCAACTCGGTGTATCTACTTCTCATTAACAGACAACAAAGTAGGCCATGTTGTCCTTCAGAGACAATCAAATTTTCTGATGGACAAGCAGGGACATTTAGTTGCTCATGCAACAAGACCAGAGCCAAACAAATGCTGGCCACTGCAGTGAGCAACCTAACCTATCAAGGTAAAGTGATTTAAAAAATGATTAGTGGTATCTGGAATCTTTTAAGAATCTTCTCATGCCTTTGTTTCTTTTTTCAAAGAATTTACTGAACTGATGGGCACATGTGTGCATATGGAGGCCCTCAAGGACATACTGTCTTCAGCGGAATCCAACTTCAGTGACCACATGTATGCTTCTGAAGATGTGAGTAACCAAAATATTTTGAAGATAAGGTATAATTATGTAAATCAGTGGGTCAAAAACTAACTGTTGACGAGTGACACATTCTAACCCCTACTCACCTTACCCAGCAGACAGCTTGCAATAAAATTTGCACTCGCCAATTGGATTTTTCCTCTCATTTTTCTAGGATGGCATCTACTTTACCCATGTGCCGTTTGACGCAAAGAAGTTTGTTTTTTGTTATGGCAATGAAGCCACATATTTTTCACCTAAAAATGGGTGGGCATACTGCCATGTGTGCACGGAGGTAGGCCAAAGTTGGCACTCTGTATCATGTTTTAACACAATTTCAAGTCATACCACACCAGATTTCCCATTTAAGTGCTTTGTAAATAAACTGACATTATTGATTTGACATTATACATCATTTGTCTTACAGATGAAAATGTACTGTCCATTTTGTGGACATGCGCTTGCCACACAAAGTACTTTCTGTGGTTTGTGTGGCAAGAATATAAAATTCTTAAATGAAGTTGAGAAGTGTGGCACAAGTGAAGGCCACAGGTCCACAGCAGGTGAGTGGGAAAACAGGGTCTAATTTTCAAAAACGTCCTTAGTAATGTGGGAACATGAGCTGTGGGAATATCGGGCGTGATTTTCCAAATTTCCTGTGAAAAGAAAAAAAATCCCAAGAAATGTGGGAACATAGGGCTGCTTTTGTATGTTCTCATTCAGTGTCAGCTCTTCTGTCACAGGAACAAAACCAAAGGCAGCATCTGGCTACCAAAGAGCCCTACAGAATTGGTCTGCTGAATAGCAGGACTTTTTAGAGGCCATGCAGAGGAGTTATTTTGAGAAGGTAGAGGCTCAACAGCAGAAGGCAAGGGAGCACGAAGAGAGGATGTTCATGGCATTTCTGGAGGAGTACACCAGGTCAAATGAACGACTACACAAATCCTTTTGAGGGGAATGCTCATGAGATGTGTACAACTCAAAGTGAATTAAGTGCAGTGTGCATAATGAACTTTTGAGTTTAATGAACTCAAAAGACATAATCCATCAGTGTGGAAGTCAATGAGATGCTAAGCTAGAAGTTACACTGAGCACCATCCACAAGGAGTTTGCTCATTTTTGAGGGCAATGCCTTAAGGTAGTAGTGATGTTCAGATGGTTCAATGTGTATTCTGAACTTTATATCCAGGGTTGTCAACACTCACGCATCTCGAGTGACGGTCACTCTATCAACGTCAATCTCCCGGTCTCACTCTGAAGAAAAAAATCAATGAGTTCCAAAATAGTAACTGAAAAAAGTGAATAATAAAAATGGAGGAACGTTTAATCGCAGTGATGTCGGATTACGAAAAGTTATTCAATCTGAAAAGCAAACTGTACTACAACCTCCACGCCAAAAAGAAAGCCTGGAAGCAAGTCAGCAGTGAGCTTGACATTCCTGGTAAGTAAGCCCCTACATTATCATAACCTTTTTGCCAAGGCGAACATCTCTTCACGCTAGGCCACTTGTGGCGATAGCTAACGTTGCATTTGTATCACTATCAATATCATTCATGTATCATCACTATATGTGTACAAACGTAGCTAACATTACATTTGTATCACTATCAATATCATTCCTGGAAACTGGTTTCACTATGTTTCTGATCTAGCCTAAAACAGTGCTTTGTTTTGCAGATACATGCCGCCAGAAATGGAAGTACCACAGGGACAAATACATTAAGGGGACGTAGCTAACGTTGCATTTGCATCACTATCAATATCATTCATGTATCATCACTATCGTATGTGTACAAACGTAGCCTGGAAACTGGTTTCACTATGTTTCTGATCTTGCCTAAAACAGTGCCTTGTTTTGCAGATGCCGCCAGAAATGTAAGTAGGCCTACCACAGGGACAAATACATTAAGGGGACGTACCTAACGTTACATTTGCATCACTATCAATATCATTCATGTATCGTTTGTATCACTATCAATATCATTCCTGCAAACTGGTTTCACTATGTTTCTGATAATATAGCCTAAAACAGTGTCTTGTTTTTGCAGAGGATACATGCCGCCAGAAATTGAAGTATCTCAGGAACAAGTATATCAAGGAGAGAAGGGGGGAGAAAGATGTAAGGAGTGGGTCGGAAGGAGGCTTTGTAAGGAAGTGGTATATGGGGATTCTGTTGTTTCTGGAGCCATTTGTGAAGGAGAGGCAGACCACCTATAACTTCACTCCGGACTCTTAGCAAATGAGAGAATCTCATAAGGCGTTTGAGAATGGCCATCCTTGAGAATTTAGAACTGTGCTGAGAGACCATGAAATGGAGGAAATGATCAGACTGAAGGAAGAACAGCAAGAATTTGAGAAGCGACTGAAGTATTTTCCTAGAGGAGCAGAACAACATGCCTCCTGACCACAGAGAGTACATCAGATGCTACCTACAAACTCAGGAGAGAGAACGAAGGTTACTTATGTAACCACGGTTCTATGAACTAAGGGACTATGCTAATCACATACTAATGGGATGTGCGCTACCATCACCTCCAGTGACAGACACTCTGGCTAAGCAGCCGAGGAGGGATGTTAGCTCCAATGTGATTAGGCTGGAAGCCCAACAGGTGGAATCTCCTCCAGCTGATGACGAGAGTGATGCAATGTCCATTCATGCTGACAATGACTTTGAGGTAGACTCAGTATCTGGCTCAGCAAACTGGGATTAGTATGTGACTAGCATAGTCCCGAAGTGAAATAGAACTGTATTTCTCACGGAAACGAAGAAGTTTGGCCGAGCTTGAGCATTGGAAAGCGGCCGAGTTCAGGCAATTTATGCTATAAACGCGAAAGATTGTTTTGAAAGGAATTTTGAGGCCAGATATGTATGGGCATTTTTTGTTGCTCTAGCAATCCTTTTGTGTTTAGTCCACCACCTTTACACCATTTTACCATGTGCACAAAACATGGACTCATTATTGTTAAATACAAACCAAGAAGGCTACAGGGAAATATGGCCATTGCATGCTGTAGCCAAATGATTAGCTGGTGGTTGATTGCTGGTAACAATGATAAATCCACAAGTCTATGTTCATCCTATTTATAGCTGGTATTGTCATAACCTGCCTATTTATAAAATTGAAAAGCTATAGGCCTACTCCAATTTTGCATGACTAATGATTGTAAGCCTAACCAGTGAGGCATATGCTATCTGACTCCTGGCGCTAGCTCCAATAAATGCAAGAGACTCTCAGAGTGTTAGGATGTCCGCAATTAACCAATTAAATAAAAGTAAGCTTGCGCCTACAGCATCCCAGCACAGCAAGGCTTGGCCTAAGAATGTTATCGCTCTCAATGACTTATGGGACAGGAAATTACTTCACTTTTCGCCACATCGTTGTACCCAGCGACTTTTTACCATTTATCATTCACATTTTCACTCAGAAGGTTACACGATCATCACCTACCGCGTATCTGACTAGAATGAGTTTTTGAAACGTCAATGGCAAAAATGAATGGGCAGCCTGTTTCCTGGAACCTAAAGCGATTTTTTGAGAGAGGCGTAACTGGGCGTGGCTTTCCCGATCTATGACCGAACTTCGTGCAACGCAGACCGAGTTTGCAAAATGCCAGCTAACGCTAACAGAATGGGGCATGTCAAAACTAAACTTAATCGACGTACAGCTGTTAATTGTATATCTCAAGAAAGTTACTGTGATTAACATGTTAACTGTTTATGAGCATGATCATCTCTTCCTCTTCTATAATCAGTGACTGAAGTTAAAAGAATTATCCGGAGTGAATCGACACGTAGCCCTACTGTTTTATAGTGCCAAGCGCTATTGATAGTCACCTCAATCACTGAATTTCATGCAATGCAGACTGAGATGGCGAAACGGCAGCTAGCGGTAACAGGATGGGCCGTCACAAAATGAAAGCAAATCGATTAGGTTTAGTTTTTGACATCCCTCATTCAGTTAGTGTTAGCTGCCGTTTCGCAAACTCGGTCTACGATGCACGAAATTCGATCATTGAGGCGGCTTTCAATAGCGCTTAGCAGTAGGATAGCAGGTTCACTCTGGATAATTCCTTTAAGAAAATGCTAAATTATCATTTTTTTTGGAGCTCACTAGTGATGGGGACGAGACAGAGTCATTTAAAGGAATTATCTAGAGTGAATCAACCCGTAGCGTTATAGATGAATGTGGTACGATCTTGAGGACCATATCTTCCTGGAATGTAACACAATCTTTAAGACTGGTCACAGTAGCCTAATTTTTCCTCTGGACAATCCTGTCTGGAATGAAGAAAGTTTGTCCCTGTGTAACGGAGGCCAGCTAGCACGGCTAGCTCGGTGGTAGTGTGTAAATCCCCATCACCCAATTCCATAGGCGCTTCTAACACGCTGAGTTAGAAGCTCGGGCTTCTAGCTCAGTTGGTTAGAGCGTTCCACTCCCATGCCGGTAGTTTGTAGCTTGAGGGGTGGCGGGTTCAAGACCCGCGTGCGGTGCGGACCGCCACCGGCTACATTGGTGCCGTGACCTGGATGGGAGTGAGGATTTGGAGGGTGAGTGTAACGGAGGCCAGCTAGCACAGCTAGCTCGGTGGTAGTGTGTAAATCCTCATCACCCAATTCCATGGGCGCTTCTAACACGCTGAGTTAGAAGCTCGGGCTTTTAGCTCAGTTGGTTAGAGCGTTCCACTCCCACGCCGGGAGTTTGTAGCTTGCGGGGTGGCGGGTTCGAGACCCGTGTGCCCTGCGGACCGGACCGCCACCGGCTACACCTGCACAAGTGCAAGTACTACTTTTCGTGCTTTTAATAAGGTGTAGAACATCAGGCATTAAAATTTTGCCTGAGTCGCCTTGTTGGTGTGACAAGAAGTTTTGTGAAGATCTAGCCTGGGCGAAAGCGACTGTTGACTATGTCATACAGTCTGGCCCAACGCAATTGAAATAGGTTTCCGTTAAGATATGACATATTCTCTCGCCTGGCTCTCACGCCTACAAGTAATAACAGATCTCTGGCAAGTTCTGATCTATTTTGACATCATAGTGGCAATAAATCCTCAAGATCATGGATGCTAATGTCATGTACCAATTTTGTGAATGTAATTCGAAAGTGGGGGGGAGAATAACAAACACGTTCCTATCCTGTAGGACTACAAAAAATTGAGACATTGCTCTAAACTGTGTGCTGATTGGCTAAACCGTAGAGTAACCGAGGGAAAGGCAGCTAGGGGGCTTGGTCCAGACTACGTACGGAGATAAAATGTTTAGCGGAGGTACATACGTAGGCATCGCCAGGCTAGTGAAGATCCACATGTCAAATAATTTCATCATTACCTTTTTTTCCCTTCTCTCTTTTTTTCCGTTGCAAGTTCCTTCTCCAATCTCTTCCTCTCTTCTTTTGCCGGGAGCGTGTTTATGTTTCCACAGGCCTATGTTCCCACTTCCTAAGCTAAGTTCAGACCGAAATTGATGAATTGCTAAGAGTTGCGGAAGAAACATTGCTTGGCACAGCAACAAAAAAACGGTTAAGCTGCCCATGACGTTAGCACTTGAATGTTCGTCCTGCTTCTCTATAGGAGTCACACTGGGAAGTCGATATTCTAGTCTGGCCTAATTGGTAGTCACCAAACCGCATGATAGCTTATTATATACAAGTTAAACTTTGTTTCATCGCCCATTGGTCTATCCTTTGCATCATACAAGAGTCTGGGATCAAGACTGTTTTCAGTTTCAGAATCCTCCATTCTAATGTGGACGGAAGGGCAAACTGGATGTACAGGCTATTAGGTTAGTGTGATCATGCCAATATGGGAAAATATATTGCTGTGGGAAAACCGGGTATAATTTTCAAAAGATTCTTATTAATGTGGGATGGGCTGGGGAACATCGGGCCTAATTTCCCAAATTTTCTGTAAAGATCTAACAAATTTGGGAACATAGGGCTTAACCCCCTTTTGCCTCCTTGATTTCTAAAATTTTCGCTGGTCCTCTGCTGCTCAGCTTTCACCGCTTCTCTTTATCACACTGCTGCCTTTGATGGATCTTCGTCATATGGATGCCTTCAACCTTCTCAGCAACCTTCAGCTTCTGGCAGAAGTCCTCCAAGTCTAACTCAAGCTTGTCTTTCTTTCTCTTCATTTGCAGTACTTGAGAGAATATGGTAGGTAGTCCCTCAAACCCAACAGACGGTTGTTTATTTAGTTGATCTGATAGATTCGGGTTTGTCTGTTCCCATTTACCCAGGTTAGGAGGAACTTCTTCATTACACCAAGACAAACCTGGTGCATGTTGTCAACCGGGAATGACTATCATGTCAATGCCGAGGGACCAAAATGGTGAAAGGGTTTGATGGTGTTCAGTTTGAGTTTGCACCGTAATTGACTGGTCTGGTTGTGTCTAATCCCTCTACCTACTGGTATGTAATTCTGCCAAGCTAAACACCCTTTTGCGTACACTTGTCACACCCGTAGTAGCCTGAATACTGCTTTGTGCCCTTGACTATAGCTCTTGCTGGTGCATCAGACACCACATATTGTAAGTTGACAGCTATGTTTTCCCTTGTGGACAATCCCCGCCCTGAGTAGACTGCTTAATTAATTTTGTTGTCTCTGCTGACGGTTTCGAGGTGCCACATGTCAGTGCCACAGGGAATATGATGGAACTGCATGATACAGAATGAGATATGTCAAGTCAAGTCATTTTTATTTATATAGCACATTTCATACAACATAGTTGATCCAAAGTGCTATAGCCCCGAAATCATCATACAAGCGTCTTGGTGTACCTGACCGACCCATTTGTCAGCCGTTAATTCGATAGTTTTCTTGAGATCACAGAATATTTTTTGTGTTTTCTCGAGGTCTTGAAATAAAGGCTTTGTTTTCTCGAGATTTCGAAATAAAGGCTATGTTTCCTCGAGATTTCGAATTAATTATATCGTTATCTCGGGATAACAAGGTGAAGTAAAAAAAATATTCAAAAAGGGCCACTCTCTGCTTCCATACACCAGAGCTGCTAGATTGTGTTTTAATGACGAGCTGGTCAATTCTTCTAGAACGATCCCCTTGAATATGCGTAGTAAGTTAGTGCATTGAGGAGTGATTTTTCCTTAATCTGTCATATAAGTTTAATTTGAAAAAAAAAAAAAAAAAAAAAAACAACACTGTAGTGGAAATATTTACCTTAGTGCGTTGTTTGTTCTAGGCTCGGGATTTGCTTGTGCTAATTGGAGAGGGACGGAAGTCGTGCCCGTGGTGCCTTCTGGTAGCCTAGAGGAGTGCAACAATGTGGTTGCACATTCCTCTTCCAACAGCACATGAACATCCGTTACCTCAGGCTCTCTCTGCTTCCACTGTATGAATGGTCATCTATTCATTGTGACAATTCGGACTTCACAAAGTAGATTTGCTGTTAAAGTGAAACTTCAGTCAAATTTAATCAAGGGCTCTATTGCTCAAGCTACCTCTAGTAGCCTACTTAAGACATAAGAAATTTTGAACCAACCAAGTGGTTAAGCAGTATTTTTATGCAGTGTTTATACTTCAAAGTCAATTAACTTCTTTGCACACCTCTGTGCGTCGGTTGATAACTTAACCCCCCAGTCAGACTAGCGACGAGCGACTCGGGCTACGCGACCGGTTTCTATTCATTGTCAACGAGAGCAAGCGACCAGCGATAAATCGCCCGGTGGGCGGGCCCAGAATAGACTTCAAGGCTATTATATGCAAATGAAGAGCGATGCGACTCGGCGACAGCCAATGCGAGTGAAGCCGAGGTACTCTGAACGAAACTTTCTCCCGCTTTCAATATGGCGGCGCTAACGACAACGATCTCAAACTTGGCCACAAACTAAATAGTTAGGGATTCATGACTTCATATTTTTGAAATCGAGGTATCAGTGTTACTAACGACATCGGAAAATATTGGTTTTATACACAAAAAATACCTGTGTGTTGATGTACGATTTTCTACCAAGTACCTAAGTTAGCAACATGCTACCAACGAATGACAGCCCTGAGTCACGCCTCCTCAGCGACCTGAGTCGCTTGGATTTGTAGCTAGTCTGACTGGAGGGTAAAGATGAATGTAGACTCTCACACACTGTCGCAAGTGAAACACATGCAAAACTATTTAGTTGCAACAGTTTGCGGGAGTCTACATTCATCTTTTCTCGTAGCGAAAGCGTAATTTACGATTGTCCAGTACCGCTCATTGGACGTTATGAATGTCTATCATAGCGTCTGTACATAGCTCAGAGCCAATACCCGAGCCACCATGTGACGTAAAATGCGATCGGGTGCCATGCTAATCCCTTTTTGTTCTGTGATTGGATCGCTAATGCAGGTGAGAAAATCGACCATGGTCACCATGTTGCTTTACAGAGTGGAGCGAAATGGAGCGAGCAAAATCGCAAAAAATAAATTCATTTTTATCATTGAACTAAACATATTTAACTACTAACACTATGTTAACTGAAAATAACCATGCTATATAATTTTAGTCACAGGGTTGCAAATCAATGCTAGTATGACAGAACCTCAGCCAGGTACAGAAAAAAGAAAATCATTGTGCTAATGGCACCGGCTTATAGACGTGACAATACAGTACATCAGACCGACATGACAAAGCAAATAAGAGTAATGTGAAGGTACATCAATGATCAGCTTTACTGCTGGTATGAACTTATAGAAGATGCGGCAAGCAGTTCGTTCTCATTGATTGTGGACATTTGTCATCAACTTTCTTCTTGTTTTCTCAATACAGATAACATAGCCTATTATAGCAGTGTTGTATAAGGATATATTATGTAAGTAATCACTCACTGTACAGTTGCTGCTGTCTGTCTTCGTTGTCGGTATCTATACTATCACAGATATCTGAGCCGTTTGCATTACGAGAATGTGGATATAAAAAAAAAATACGATTTGTCCATGTTTATCTTGAAAAGCACTGATGCAAACACCACCAACAATCAGCAAGGCCTGTGAATACACATTTCCAAGCTGTCCCAATCCTCCCTTCAAGTGCATCTTGAAGCAAATACCCAGTCATGGGGGTGGATTTTATCACAATGTAGCCTAATGCTTTTGGTTTAACGTAAATATTTCTGATTGCCTCAGGGTATCTGCACATTTTTCAAGTACAAATTTAAAGACTTTTAAGACCTTTTCAAGACCTCTAAATGGAAAAATTAAGACCAGGGGCGCAACTACTCACTTTTGGGGGGGTATGCGACAACAACCGCCCCCCCCCACCCCCCCGCTCAAAAAACAACAACAGTACCACTGAAATAACATAATATAAAATTCTGAATCATAAGATGACCTGACACATTTAACACAACAACAATGAAGGCAGCACTTGTGGACTAATGAGGAATATGGGATGCATTTGTGTAGAGAAGTAGCAGGGGGGTTTGGGGGTTCTCCCCCAAGAAATTTTGGAAAAATTAGTTTCCATTTCCTGCAATCTGGTGCATTTTAACAAGTTGCTAGATAGCTTCTCATAGCAATTAATCAAATGAATTATCTAATGCATTGCACATTATTTGAATGCTCCATGAGGTCATATAGCAGCCTGGCTGAGTTGTATTCGGCAGTCGGTTGTAATATTTCTTACAACTGAACCAAAATTTATTTCATTTTAGACTTTAATGGCATTTACTGTTGAATTCTCAGTTTGATGTGATGCAAATAGTCTTTTATTCTTTTGTACCCTTTTTGGATAATAATGAGGAACATGCCTTGGACAATCTTTCTTTGCAATTTGCTAAATTCCCTGATATTCATTCTAAATAGTTTAATTGAAAGTGTGTCTAAACCCTTGGAGGAAATGGGCTACAATAGCCTACCTTGTGTTTCTGAATCAGTGGCCTAATTAGCACAGGGTATTTTTTGACCAACATATCAGTCATGGGATGCCTGTCTGAAATGACCACTTCAGCCTAAAATTGGAGGCTAAAAACAGCTGTTATTGGTATGTATAGTGCAGTGGCGGCTGCTGGTTTTCAGATAGGGGAAGCTCAGATTGCGCTGGTATTTTTTTTTTTTTTTTTTTT
This sequence comes from Sardinella longiceps, assembly GCA_027497455.2. NCBI lineage: Eukaryota > Metazoa > Chordata > Actinopteri > Clupeiformes > Clupeidae > Sardinella > Sardinella longiceps. The sequence continues at coordinate 8,544 of JAODXP020001880.1, read as the reverse complement.
TTTTTTTCATTTAAACTAGGCTATTTAATTCTGTTTTTAATGTCATGGTCTGTCACATTTGTCAGGTTTGTTTGTTCTATTGAAATATGCATAATTTAATTGTAATGGAGATCCAGTTGCATTTGAATGACAACATAGGCTACACTATATTGGCTTAAACTATTTAAATTATTCAGATGCAAAACCCTCCCAAGTCAATTTGCAATGAATTTACAGAAATAATTCCCTAATAATTCCTTTAAACATGCTTTATTATTGGAGCCATATTATAGGGTTCTCTTTTTCAAGAGGTTAAAATAATGTCTGACCTCAAAACACACATCTCTAAAGTACCATGACTGAAAATATACATCTCTCCACTTCTGTTTTGGTCCCCTTCTCTTGTCTAGTTCACGATGAGCTGCTACGTTCTCATTTCAGAGCTGGCCAATGAGAACATAGTAACCATAGCAACATTTGTTTACAGATCTCTTGCCTGAAAATGTGGCTAATCAGACGAAGATTAGCTATCTTTGCTAGCTCTATTAAGTAGTGACAGAGGCAAGAATCACTGATGAAAATCAAAAGTCACTTGTGAGTTTGTGTGTACATCAATCAATGAACTAAATAATAGAGAATAAAATCATGGGCATGGGCAAAGTATTATTAATAACGATAACACAGACAGAGAGAGTAAATTTGTTGTTTGTACAGGCTCAACATTGCTTAGCTTGTCTATTAGCCGGTAGCCTTCCAAACAGGAACAGTGTGAGAGAGACAGAATGCCAATCAAAGAGGTCCAAGTATCTTGTCAAATCATGAAATGGAAGCTCGTTGTCCGAGCCCGCCCTCTCCCATTGACCCCAACTGAAACAGAGCTTCCCTGGAAATGACGTTTTTTGCGTATTTTTGCCGAATTAGCCAATAAACGCGAGTTTCACTTCAAATTGAGTTTCTATGGGGGTCTATGGGGAGATGACAACAGCGCGTCAATGGGATCTCTATGGCGAAACTTCCGTGAGTTTAGAGACCCGAAATTACATTTCTGAACAACGAAATCGAAACAGTTTGAAACGGTGTTGATATTAATAGACAATACAAGTGACTGACACCGTTTTGCATGTTATATTAATAGTTTATGTATGATCTTTTTGGAGAAATTTTAGGGGAAGCTGAGGTTCCCTTGCTGTCTTATGATAGCCGCCTCTGGTATAGTGGTGTTATTGCTACCTGTTGGAATGCAGCTTATTTGATATGGCTCATCATGCATAGCCTACCTGTTTCCACAATAGCCTACCGTACTTCGAAATCATTAATTAATCTGTAGGATAAACCGTTTATCACAGCAACTAGTGACCACCATAGATGAGTGGCTCTTGTGGCGTTCTTTCAAATGATATATGTATGACATTTGGGAGAGAAAAACTCACCGAGTTATTAAATAGAAAAAAAACTGATAGATTTGGAACTCATAAGCGCACGCGACCACATCGCAATATTAAATGCGTTTGCTGTTTTTATATCGCGCAGGGTCGGGTGGTGGGTAGAGGTAGGGGCAATTTTAAGGTTACCTGCTGTCATTCATGCACAATAATCTTTGACATATGATCTCCCGTCCTTTCATCTTTGTCTTTAGCTCTTTCTCTGCCATTACGATCTCGTTGACGTTAACGTAGGCTACTGACTGAACTGAAGTTTGCCTCGACTCATCAGACAGAGTTAAAAGCCCGCCCATAATGAAAGGCACGCACACACACACCGTTCCGTCAGGCACCCCTTCTCTCTCTGCCCCTCTCGCTCACTCTCTATGCGCGCATATTAAGATGCGCGATGTAGAGAGTAAATGTTTCACGTGTATGATCTGGCTTGCTAGCTCTAGATTCCGGGAGATATTTTTCAATTCACTGCCCCCAAAAGGTACGCTGGTCACTTCTTAAATTACGGTCAAAAATAACCGGATGGAGGTTTCATTCGTTCGGTCAAATAAATTTAATACCTTCTTCTGGAAAATTCCAGTCATTCCGGGCAATTTAAGACATTTTTAGGCCTTAAAAACCGATTATTGTATTTAAGACTTTTTAAGACTTTTTAAGGACCCGCGGGGACCCTGTGCCTACATCCTCAAAATGAAATGCATATCAACAAACATGTTCCTGGCCTCCAAGTCGCGTCTGATTTGACAGTACAATTCATCGCCTTTTCTCAGAACATGGTCTAATTTCTCGGTGTCCATTTTGTGTTCCTCATGCAGGCGTGCAAGAAGCAGCAATGAATTAGCCTCACATTGGCTTCCTCTACTCATCTGCATTTAGCAATTTCCACTACTGGCTTTTTGTGTATGATTTTCCACTCTGGCGAGGCATTTTGCTGCTTGGTAATGCCAAAGTCCTTCTTAGTCCTCCTATATAAGTGTCTCTGGCAATGCTCTCTTGCAATTTAAAAAGCAAAAAATGCTGTAGTATCTACTGTATGTAGGCTAACACTTAAAAACTGTTAAAAAATACGGTAGTATGCAACACTGCAAAAAAAAATCTTGTGTGTAAATCTTGTGCTAAAATATACACTGTGAACTGAAAAGGTGAAAGGAACCCTTAGATAAGACTAAGATCTTTCCCACTTGTCTTACTGTTCACCCAAGTATTCTGAATGGATGTGGATGTGTTATGTAGGTATGTATCTAAAAACATGTGTGTGTGTGTGTGTGTGTGTGTGTGTGTGTGTGTGTGTGTGTGTGTGTGTGTGTGTGTGTGTGTGTGTGTGTCTTAGTCACTGTATGTATGCAACTCACAAAATGGGATAAATCAAATGAACCTTTAATCCAAGAATGTATATTTTAAATCTGTGTGTGTGTGTGTGTGTGTGTGTGTGTGTGTGTGTGTGTGTCAGTCATTGTATTAGTCCATGGGCCAGACAAGATATCGGTACCACTCAAGGTGGCAAAGGTTGCTTATACTTTTTGAAAAGATACATGTCTGAAGTTAATATTTTTGTATGATAACACTTCTGGGGTCACAGCTAAATTAGGGTTATCAGCTTTTAAAGTTACACTCCCCCATTGAAAAAACACGTTTTTGACACAGTTGCATATCTGGCTATTGGCCTTTGTTAAACACATATGTAGATATTTTATTATTATTATGTTTGGTATCATTTTAAAGGGGACAATCTGAGCTTTCATTCAAGTCCTTTTGTGAACATTTTGGATAAGTACAGCCAGCCCTAGAGCTCTTCAAATGTTTAACCACACACATTTTTTCATCTTCAATCTTTTCATCCTATGGCATCAGGGAGCATCAGAAATACTAAATACAAACATAGCAATACTGGCATGAGTCTAAGGATTCAGAAAATGTATAATATACCCATAGTATTTCATTCTGAGAGGGTGATTTTCAGCCTTATATCAGGCATGGCGTTTTTTGAGGAGACTAGTTTTGCCAATTTTTGAGGTTTTGCCATAGGGTTTCCCATGCTATTGGTATCTGACTGTAAACTCAACCATATTCTGAGTTGGATGATTGTTTTTGTTTACTATTGTTGGTGTAGTCTGTACTGTTTGACCACTTCTATTTGATACAGTACTTCTACAATTGTATGCTATGGTGTTTTTTGAAGAAAACAAACCAAACAAATGACCGAAACGAGTAAGATTCACACTCATTTTCTCACTTTGGATGATAATTTCACATTCAGTACGAACAACCATATAGACTTTACACTTGTATCAAAAAATTGTTTTAAATGCAAATTGTTACCAACTTTAGAGCTTAAGTGAAATGTCTCATGCATCAATGTACAGGCCCCCCAAATGCAATTCTAATTTCGTCTCAGGGTTTTCTGAGCTGGTAAATCTGATGGCATCTCACTCTGATAGGTTGCTAATTATCAGAGAGATATCAAGAGTTTCCATAATAGACTCAGACTTTAACAGTCTGTATACTGTCTTATATATACAGTATAAGACACATGGCCAGACGCTAGACCGTACTCTCCTCTTGGTTCTCATTTAGTTATGTTGCTTTTGTTGACAGTGTGTCTCAGAATTTTATGATTTTGTTTGAATAATCTATATTTTGTGCCTCTTCCCTCTACCATAAGACTTTTGCCTGATATATTTATTCATCGACTGCCATATATTTCTCTGACACTTTTATGCTCAGCCACTCTTCTAGTATTTCAGTGACCCTTTCCACCTTTACTGACACTGAAAATCTACTTAGTCCTCTTTTTCTGACCCTTGATTGTGTTTGTCCACTAAAACTCTCTGTAGTCATGAAAGATCCCACTTGTCGCAAAGTGTCCCAACCTGGCTCATTCAATCAGGCCCCCTAATCATCCCCCACTGTAATTGGCTAATTCATCCTTTCCCTCTTGTCCATTCCCTCACTCTCCACCTCAGCTAGTGTGTGGTGAGCATTCTGGCGTTGACAGTGATGGCTGCCTTGCATCACCCAAGTGGGTGCTATACATTGGTGGCGATTAGTGAGGCTCCCCCTCCACTGTCAGAGGCTTTTCAAGAAAGTTTGCAGCCATATGCAATCTTGTTCTGGCTATAATAAAAACTTATTAACAAACACACAGAGTAGTATAATCTAATTTTAAGCAAGGGGTAGTGAAACCACCACTAAAAACTTGACCCTTAATGTGTCTATTGATGAATAAATGGTCAATGAATGGCCAACTCAGTTGTAACCAGTTACATCAGCAAGTGCATAGATGATGTGACCACTTCTAAGTCTATCACATACATCCCAACCAGAAACCATGAATGAGGTGAGGCCACTATTGCAAGCCAGGAACGCTTAGAGAAGCAAGAGTCAAGCTGTCCCAAGCCATCAAAACAGCTAAGCGTACCCATGCTCAGAAAATTCACAGCCACATCGATGATACCAAGGACTCACAATGCCTGTGGCATAGAATACAAACAAATTACCAACTACAGGCCCACCCTCTTGTGATGGTGATTGCTCCCTCCCTGAAACACTAAACAAATACTATGCAAGATTTAAAGAACAGAAAGACGCAGTAGCAAAGAAAGCTGTCCATCCCACCAGTGCCAAGGTGCTGCATCAGTCCTACTATGTAGTGAGAAGAACAATTCATGGGAAGTCACTAAACCAGTAGCCTGACATAGCCCGCCCATAATAACTGCTGTTCATCCGTATTCATGGTCTGGATGTTGTTTAACCTGACGCGATTATAGGGCGATTCAGTTCTGGTCTAATCAGCTTTGCTTATTGGCTGGTAGTTTCCCTACCGATGTAAATACGCCCATGAAGACCGTTCCCAGACCATGGATACTGATGAACATTCGTATTATGGGAGGGCTATGTCAGGCTACTAAACCAGACCATATACCAGGACACGTACTGGGAGAATGTGCAAACCAATTAACTGGTGTCCTGAGTGATGTCTTCAACATCTCTCTGTGCACCACTGTTATCCCTACTAGTTTCAAGCTGAACCATCTTCCCTGTACCAAATAAATCTACAATAACCAGTAAAAATGACCACTAGCCAGTTTCACTTTAAGCCATCATAATGAAGTGCTTTTGAATGCCGAACACAACAAGTCCCACCTACCTGCTTTGTTGGACCCCATGCAATTTGCGTATCGTCCTGACTTCTCCACTGATGATTCCATCACTACAGCCATTCACCTGTCACTCACACATCTGGATAAAAAGGACGGTTATGTCAGAATGCTGTTCTTTGACTTCAGTTTAGCATTCAAAACAATTATTCCTCAACCATAGAGAAACTGGGACTGAACACCACCCTTTGGACCAACTGGATCCTAGACTTCCAGGTAAGAAGACCACAGGCAGTAAAGATAGGAAACAGGACTTCCAGCACCATCATGCTAAACACAAGAGCCTCCCAAAGCTGTGTGCTCAGGCTCTGCTGCTCTCCTAACCCATGACTATCTACACACAGCCACAACCACATCATTAAATTTGCTGATGACACAACAGTGGCGGGTTTGATAAGCAGAGGAATGTGGACATGTACAGAAAGGAGGTGACACAGCTCCGCAACTTGTGGACTCTCAACAGCGTGGTTTTGGTTATGTGAGGATAACCTCACATGGACTCATAACACCACAAACATCACCAAGAAAGCCTAGAAACCTCTGTACTTCCTGCAGAAGCTGTGGGAGGCCCACCTCCATTCCACCAACTGGCCACCTTCTACAGAGTGACCACTGATAGCAATGGCATCATAGCTTGGTATGGTATGCACTGCTGCAGAACAAAGGGCCTTACAGCAGATCAGACTACTGAACAACGGGACATGATGCAAGGCCTCTCAAGCCAAACTGGAATAATACTGCTGTTCATCTGTATTCATGGTCTGGAGGTTCTTTAACCTGACACGATTATAGGGCGGGGGGGAGGGCATTCAGTTCTGGTTTGAAACAATTGGACAGCTCATCTAATCAGCTTCGCTCATTGGCCGGTTGTCTCTCTACCAATGTAAACCCGCCCCAGAAGACCGTCCCCAGACTGTGGATACGGATGAACATTCGTATTATGGGCGGGCTATGTCAGGCTAGGACAAGTCTACTTATGCCCAGTTTCTTGTCTGTCCCATCCCCTGTCTGTTTACTTAAAGTAACCACTGAATACTATGTTTACCTCACGCACGCATGTAGACTTGTCTTGAATGTCTTTCTCGTCTCACTGTATACAATGTATGGCCAAAATGACAAAAAAAGACACTTGACTTACATCCTACACATACAGTATCTGTGCATGACAGTCCATTTGACAGGCATGTGCAATCTGGAAGTTTGCATGAACGTACACACTTTCATGAAAGCAGCTCCAACACCACCTCTCATTCAGGTGGGGAACGCATCCAATGAATGGCCAGCTTGCCATCATTGATACTCCATACATGCAGAGTTAGCACCAACGGAGAAGTGGTGCATCATGCTGTGAGCTACATTTCCTTCCTACGCAATTCTCATCTTAACTGCAGTACTCAGTCTAGGATTCCGTCCGTTGGCCTCGTCCTCTCAGGATGCATCCCATCCTGACCAATCAGCAAACTTGCAGCACGAGAATACAATAGGCTGATCCAATCTTTTAATTGAATTTAATCACCTCCAATTAGCAATCGTATCTCAATAGCCGGAATCCCCTAGCCTGGGCGAAAGCCAACTGTTGACTCCGTCATACAATCTGGCCCAATGCAATTGAAATAGGTTTCCGTTTGGATATGATATGATATGATGATGGATATGTATTCTCTCACCTGGCTCTCATGCCTACAACTTCCGCGTTCAGTAATAACAGATCTCTGGCAAGTTCTGATCTATTTTGACATCATTAATGTCATGTACCAATTTTGTATGTAATTCGAAAGGGGGGGGGGGGGGGGGGTAAATGGTATTTTTAAACCTATCGGCATCGTCCGATATTCAAATTTATTTTGTCGATTATATTAAAACATTAGTTAGCGCACTTCAGGTATAGCGCAGCCTGTGCTTGAGTTTATGCTTTTTATGCAACTATTTATGTAGCTACCAAAATAAATACCGCAGACTATCTGCAGAATCTTGCAATTATCGGCTCTAAAAATCGGTGCCAAAAATCTGCAGCATGAATCGGCCATCGCTGACCCTGACATCCATATATCGGTATCAGCATCGGTCATGAAAAAAAAAACATATCGGTTGACCTCTACTCTAAACAACAATTCCTTTACCAAAGAAACCATTCATGGAAAGGACCATAGTCAGTGTCCTGAGGCTTTTTAAGTTTCAGGTTTGACCCTGGTCTGGACAAGAGGTTACTGTATGTCCAAGTGCCATGGCTTTACACAGAGAAGCATACATCTGTAGAGGTATTTTATCAAATAGAAGTGGTCAGATAGCACTGACCAGACCAACAATAGTAAAATAAACAAAAACAATCATCCAACTCAGAAGATGATTGAGTGTTAAATTAAAGTCAGATACCAATAGCATGGGAAACCCTATGGCAAAACCTCAAAAATTGGCAAAACTAGTTTCCTCAAAAAACGCCATGCCTGATATAAGGCTGAAAATCACCCCCTCAGAATGGAATACTATGGGTATATTATACATTTTCTGAATCCTTAGACTCATGCCAGTATTGCTATGTTTGTATTTAGTATCTCTGATGCTCCCTGATGCCATAGGATGAAAAGATTGAAGATGATTTAGGCGGAAATGGCAAGAAAATGTGTGTGGTTAAACATTTGAAGAGCTCTAGGGCTGGCTGTACTTATCCAAAATGTTCACAAAAGGACTTGAATGAAAGCTCAGATTGTCCCCTTTAAAATGATACCAAACATAATATAATAAAATATCTACATATGTGTTTAACAAAGGCCAATAGCCAGATATGCACCTGTGTCAAAAACGTGTTTTTTCAATGGGGGAGTGTAACTTTAAAAGCTGATAACCCTAATTTAGCTGTGACCCCAGAAGTGTTATCATACAAAAATATTAACTTCAGACATGTATCTTTTCAAAAAGTATAAGCAACCTTTGCCACCTTGAGTGGTACCGATATCTTGTCTGGCCCATGGACT
>JAODXP020001878.1:5000-25563 GCA_027497455.2 Sardinella longiceps | reverse complement strand
TGTGTGTGTGTGTGTGTGTGTGTGCAGGACGGCAGTGGTTCTCTGCGTCGCAGTGGCTCCTTTGGGAAGATCCGTGATGCGTTGAGACGCAGCAGTGAGATGCTGGTCAAGAAACTACAGGGCAGTGGCCCTCAGGAGCCTCGCAACCCTGTGTAAGTGTGTGTGTGTGTAAGTGTGTGTGCGTAAGTGTATGTGTGAATGTGAGTGTGTGTGCGTGTGTGTAGTGAGAAAGAGAGAGACGGAGAGAGAGAGAGACTGTCAGTGTGTGTGTGTGCTTTAATAAATAAGAGTAGGAAATTTTAAGTGATAAGTGATGTATCGTGAACTAATAGGTGTGTGTGTGTGTGTGTGTGTGTGTGTGTGTGTGTCTTTATCATCACAGTATGAAGAGAGCCAGCTCCCTCAACTTCCTCAACAAGAGTGCTGAGGACCAGTCACAGGTGTGTATGTCTGTAACACATACACACACACACACACACACACACACACACACACACACACACACACACACACACACACACACACACACACACTCCTCTCTATCCTCTTCTCCCTCTAACACTCTTTTCACTTTACTCATTTGCTGACTCACCGGTTCATTCAACTCCACACACACACACACACACACACACACACACACACATCTACACACACACACACACACACACACAGAGTCATCTCTATTTCTAACACGCATCCCCATCCTGCTCCTTACAGGACGCCAACGCCGGCCTATCAGAATCCAGAGGTCTAAGTGCCAGCAACGTGGACCTGACTCGGCGCAGCTCTCTGGTTGGCTAAATCTGTAGCTCTGGGGAGGGGCTAGAGGGGGGCGGGCCCAGCTTAAGAGCCCAATCAGGACAGGCTGTCAGCTTCCAATTTCAGTTATGATTTGTTTATGCCCACAACTGATGTTGTCACTCAAGATTCCATTTTTTTTTAAAATAAGATAAACAAAAGCAAACAACAAAAAAAGAGAAAAATAATCGCTGGAAAATTTAAAACACGCTTTTTGTTTTTGACTCGGCTCACAGAGCTGATTGCTTGTGCTGTAAATGACACTCATATCATACAAAATAACTTCTCAAACATTATATATTTAGATAATTAGATTACAGAGACACTGTAGCATGCTGCTTACTAGACCTGAACTGGAGAGCAGAGGATGTCTGTACTTAGCGACACCTAGTGGCTTTTTAGAGGTACTACAGGTTGGCAAAATCATGGTGAGCGAGCGCATGGTACAAAACAACATACTGTAGATACACTAACACACTCACAAGCTGTGTTACGTAGTTTTCTTGGGAGTTACTTGGTAACGGTCAGGTTTCCATGACGACAGTAAGAGAGGGAGTCACTTGCACCATCGTTGGCGGATACACGCTGCATGCCGAAATCTCCCATTCTCCATGGAACTCACTGCACTAGCATGCGATCGCTAATAGACTAAACATCTCGATCTCACACAAACAAAGATTGCCAGAATATAAAAACGCCTGCAGAAGGCAATGGGAGAGGTACAATGTGGCCCACTTAATTACATTATTGTGATTTATTATTATTATTATTATTATTATTATTAATAAGAAAGGATTTTAATAAGTGGCAGCAGTACTGAATTTGGTCTGCACCTCACGATTTTGCCTTCTGGTTTGTATGTATATACGGTTTTAAATTATTGACTTGGGAGTTTGATTTTTTTTTGTTTGTGTTTATCTTCTGTTTGTTTGTAAATAGTGCACAGGGATTTTGTTTACACTGTAGAGCTTAGGGGGGGGTCACTGGAATTGAAAAAAAAAAATTGAAAATAAACAAACAGAGGGAGAGGGTGAACGAGAGGAGAGAGAAAAAAACGACAAGAGTGAATGACAGATGGCCATGGGATGAGTGTTTTGGTACGGCTCAGTTGCAGTCGCTCGCCCAGCCACACACACACACACACACACACACACACACACACACACACACACACACACACACATAAATGCATACTCACCCACCAAAAAGTGTGTTGCTGTCTGTGCGGTGATCCGAGAGCTGTTTATAGCTACAGTGCCACCACACACTCAATCCGTCGCTGTCTGTCATGAAGTCTGGTTTGATACATTTTGGTACAATATGTATATAAAACAAGAAAGAAAAAAAAAAACAATGACCTCACATTGACTGGAATGTTTTGTTCTGTGCTGCATTTATTTTTGTTTGTTTTTTTTGTTTGTTTTTCTTGCTCCTTGGAACAGTGGAGGAATACTCATATATCTGTTTGGTAGCCATGTGTTATATTTGTGTAACAGTCATCACCGGTCAGTCAACTGTCAGCTTGTCAGACAGACTGAACTGAACTGGATAAGTTACAGGCTCTGCCTCTTTCAAAAACAAAAAAAAGGCTGAAAAAAACTGGAATTGGTGGCATCTCTTGAAATGAAGAAAAAAAATCATACTTGGATCACACTGATTCCTCCCTGTTCTAATGCATTTTTGGTTTAGCCCTAGTGTTGACCTTGCACCACACTCCCACCCCCCACCACACTCATCTCATTGACTTGCCCATTTTGCTAGCTGCACTGTCAGTGAGTATACACTAGGGGGCGTACTCCAACCTCTCAATGTGCAGGCGGTCTCAGTGCTGTTGTCTTGTACTTGTTTACTTCAGTGTATTTCCTACAGTCTTACAGATGGGAGATGGGACCTACTGATTGATGCGATAAGTTGAATGTTAGAGGGCAGATTTGGTCTGAGAACGGTGGAATTGTTTTGTAAAGGGAGAAAGGCTGCAATGAAAAAGGGATGAGTCAAAGATGAAGAATGATGTCGGTAGAGATTTAAAGAAAGAGAGGAAAAGAGAGAGAGAGGCTAATGAGAGATGGTGTGAAGGAGTGAAAATGGAAGAGAGGAGTGCAGAAAATAAGCAGTTCAGCCAAACTTGCTTAAAAGAGCGAGATAGAGAGAGAGATATGGAATGAGAGAGAGAAAAAGAGTGAGAGAGAGACTAGTAGAGGTAAGCTCACCTGACAAAGCAGGCCGTGGGCGTCACTTCTGACGATTGCCGAAGTGGATTTGAAGTAGTGTCATGGCTGCCACTGGAAGACATCCAAAGTGTGTATTAGTGTGAGTTACTCTCAGGGGTTAGGTGTCCAAGTCTCCTTCTGAAAGGGACATGACTGGATTATGGCCACAGCAAGCAGAAACATGCTGTTGCTCTGGATAAATAATGTTCCTTGGCAGAGAGAAAACTTTGGAAAAAATGGGGGGAAAATAAAGCCATTATGGTGTGGATTAATTAAGCAAAACTACAGACGAAAGAAAAGAGGAAAAATGGAGAGAAAAGACGGAGAGACAAGAAAACCGTAATGGAGGGAATACAGAGAGAAGGAGAGAAAGAGTGAGTGACAAGTCAGAGAGGAAGGAGGTCACAGGTCATTGTGTATTTTGAAAAAAAAGATCACTAGTCACTTAAGTGTGTCTCTGTCTCACACACACAAGCATACACAGGTTTCAAACACACAGCCACAGCCTGGGTGTGAAAGGTATTTTGTGAGTGTGTGTGCGCGTGCACACGCATCCGTGTGTGTGTGTGTGTGTGTTGTGTGTGTGTGCATTTTGCTGTCTTCAAAGCTCCTGTTGTGAGCCATGGTATTGTTTTGTAGAATGTGAAATTCCCCTCCGCCAAAAGTTTTGTGTGTGTGTGTGTGTGTGTGTGTGAGTACATTATGTATGTGTGGCAGTAGTCCTCTTTATCTGTTTCGCTCACCTCCACATGAACAAACACACACACACACACACTTCACTCACTCACACAGTCTGGTTAGAATGTAAGCTGCAAATTGTCTTGAAGGAGTAGGAGTGTCTAAGGGTAAGGTTAGTGTACTGTGTTCCCTGCTTCGATGGGGCAAGTTCTTACTCTTAGTGTGAAGGGGCCAACCAACCTCATGTATATTTTAATAAAATGTTCAGTAATATGTATCGATGAGAATAAAAACAATGTTCCACTTTTCAAACTGAACTCTGTGTGTTGATGTCCTCTTTTGTTGCCATACAAGTGAGATTTAAACATAATGCAATTTGTGCAAGTGTGTGTGTGTGGGTACGTGCCTGTATTTAACTACTTAAGACTGTGTGTGTGTGTGTGTGTGTGTGTGTGTGTGTGTGTGTGTGTGTGTGTGTGTGTGTATTAGACTCCTTCAGACTGCGTACGTGTGTGTGTGTGTGTGTGTAGACTACTTCTGACTGCGTACGTGTGTGTGTGTGTGTATTAGACTACTTCAGACTGTGTGTGTGTATAAGAGGGAGAGAGAGACAGACAGAAAACGTAACTGAGGTAAAGGACACAAGAAGACAGAGAGCGATGACAAAAGCGACTTCCTGTCAACTTCGATTCTTGTTTCACCAGCACCAGCAGTCACCAGAGGAAGTGGAGCAGCGAACACACACACACACACACACCTTTATAGTTCTCCACTACGGCCTCACCTTATACACACCCGCATAGATATTTGCACACACACACACACACACACACACACACTTTGGGGAGGTGGAATGGCTGCTAACAGACCCTTTTCAGAAAGCTCAGACAGCGGAATCTCAAGTAAGTGTGTCTTCCTATCTATAAATATAGTGTTTTTGTGTGTGTGTGTGTTTTAATTCTAGATAACTAGACTACAGGGCAGCTTTCAGATCAGCCAGTCGCCTCCCTTACTGTACGCAGAGGAATCACTTTCATTCACAAATGAGTTCAGTAGTTTGACTTTTGAAATGTACTACTCTGTGAAACTTACTTTTCTGCAAAAACAAATAAATAAAAAAAATGTCATTTGGCCTCTCGGGGGTTAAAATGAAAACATTTGAGTTGAAGTAAGACGCCATGATCAGCTGCACAGCAACCTGTCCACTTTTGTTGCGTCCTGATAATTACTGGGTTATCATTATCTGATCCGTCGGACACACAAAAAGTAACTTAAAAAGCGCTTGAAAGTTATTCAGTTTTCATCAGATGGATATCGTAATCTAGGTCAATAACACAAAAAGGAGAGCGGGTTTCCCCCAGAGCAGGGAGGTTGTTTTAGAACTGCTTGTGTTATCACACCATACCCCTAGTTGTGCTGTCGCTGCGGGTTGACACAAGACAGTAGACGAGATGTTCTCTTGCACTGTTAAAAAACAGAAATAGATCATTAAAACAAAAATGACTTCACACGATCGCACATCATGCTGCTTCAAAAGAAATGCTGTTTCAACTCTCATAAAGGTCTGTTCTGTTTATCTTTAAAGGAATAGTTCACCTCTTTATGAAAATTGGATATTCACCCCCTTACCTGGAGTTACATATGTGGGTTAGAGCATTTTGGTCCCAGTGCATGCGTTGTCTTTGTCTGGCAACCCCAGTTTTACTTTAAGCTTAGCATAGGTAATGGAAAGTAAAGTTGCCAAAGAGTTGCTATCTGGCAACATTACATTCCAGCGCCTATGCTAAGCTAAAGCTAAAAAATGGGGGAAATTGGGGATGCCACAGTAGGAAAATACAAGCACTGAGACCAAAATGCTTTTACCCACATATGTAAGGGGGTGAATAACCAATTTTCATAAAGAGGTGAACTATTCCTTTAAAGAGCTTTAAGCCTTGTAAATAGCAGCTTTACGGTAAAGTGGTTTCCCACCCCCCAACCAGAACTACTGAGTGTACATCCAGGATGACTGGAGGAAATAAAATGTGCATTTATCCACCCCTCATGTGATTATGTGTCATCCAAATTTATTGGGAGATGGTACCAGAACAAAACTTTCGGATAAAAGAGATTCCTCAAACAGTGTTGAAAAGTTGTCCAAGTGTCGCTTAGGCGTCAGGACTAGTGGAGCATGTCAACAGGGCTGGCCAACCTGAAGCTGTAAAGGGGGGTGGGACCCTTAATAGTTGATAATATTTCTCTGTTTCAAAAAATGTATATATTACTCAAAATCTGTCTGCTGCAAATGATGTGTTGAGATGAGAACCCCAATAGCAAACCATATTTGGAGCCGCAGCGTTATTGGGCAATACTGCACAGTCTGGGGAGTATGGGGTATGGATGGGTCTACACAGGCCCTGCTGCTATAGCTTTGGTTCTCAAACTGGGCACTGGGGACCCCCAGGGGTCCGCAACATGTTGTCAGAGGGTTTCGTGAAAAAAATTGCTATGCAGGGCCATTTCATGGTGTGGATACACTTTATTTGAAGGTACCATCATAACACTAACATGACACTCACACTGTCATTAACTATGACATGATGTTGTCATGAATCTTTCATTAAGTGTCACCCGACAACGTCATGTCCTAGTAAATGACAGTGTCATGTCAGTCTTATAACAGTACCTTCAAATAAAGTGTTACCCAAGGTATTAAGGGGGCCCCAAGCAAACAGAACATGACGGCCCTTCACCACCCATAAATACAGAACAGTTGTCTACAGTACCTCCAGCCTAAAGGCATTTTTTAATGAAAAACACCACCAATTAAACTCCTTAAATGCTTAAATAGTCAATCTTGGGGGCCTGGGGGCCCAAGCAATTGCCTGGTTTGCCTGTCCTGTTGCGACGTCACTGAATAAATGCTTGTCTCATGGGGAAAGAAACAGGCCTACTACTAAAACACTTTCCTTTTATTTGGCAATTTTAAAACTGCAAGCGTACAGAAAACTGCACCTGCGCTGTCACGTTTTGCAAAATGCAGTAATATGCCTATTTAAATCTGTTGTGGTATACTTAGAATGTGTTTTTAGAACAAGACGTCAAAATAACATTTGTTGCAATCAAGAGGGGTCCTTGAAAAGATTTCTGCTCCATGAAGTGTCTCGGTTTACGAACCCCTAATGGCTAACAGGGGCCTCCAGTGTTGGCTTGCAACAGCCCTGGTCAAGACGGGACCCTGAGGAAATACCTTAAGGGGTCTGTGACTGAAGACTATCTCTCAATTTCCCCTTGCTGAAAAGTCTACCTGTGGTCTTCGCTAACCTCATCCGTAGTCCTATATTGAAGCTCAAGGCGAAAAGGACAACGTGTGCAATGCATGCAGCATTTTGGTCATGCAAGGCCACCACCACAAATGTCAGTATGAGTGCTTGACAGTGACAACGGCCAAATGCAACTTTAAAAGTCAGCCTACAGGGCTTTCACACTGCATCCGTCTGTTGACGGATCTCATTGACTTTGAATGGAGCATTCGCGAAATGCATTGTGGGTCCGTCCGCTGCTCCGTTGCGTCCGTCAAAAAGTTGAAAAATGTTCAACTTTTTAGCTGGCGACGGATCCGTCAAACCAATCGGTATTGAGAGAATTGACTCCCCCCATCCGTCAGACCCCTCCCCCGTCGTCCGTCAACGGACGGATGCAGTGTTAACGTGAAGGTTAATGTGGATGTTAGTAAACATACTGTAAGGCTTGGGATCTCAGAGATTCAGAGGATTGACTATAAAAAATTGCACAGGTCGTAAATTAGAAATAAGCCAAAAAAAAAAAAAAAAAAAAAAAAACTTCTGGTGGTTCTCACACAGGGCTTTCATCTTTGCCAACAGCTGTCCATTCACTTTGAGGGAAAGCTTGTGGGACTAGTCTCTGCAATTTGTTCAAACTTGTTAGAATTGTAGAACTTCACACCTACGCAACCGTAATGATCACAGGCAGCACTCAGATTACAATCTGTTTGTCAGATCTTGTTTTGTGTCTATGATGACTGACCAAATAGGTTTACTGTTGTGGTATTCAGCAACAAGTTTAGTATTCAACATTCGTTTTCTCTCTCTCTCTCTCTCTCTCTCTCTCTCTCTCTGTAGCCTTCTTCTCCATGTCTATGGGCTCTGTATCTGATGTGTGTTGTTGAGAGTGACGAGCCGCAGATTGCAAATTTCTTTAATAGGTCTTCCTAAACTGACACCAAGCACAGTGTCAAGTTGATCTTGCTGTTCTTGTTACGATTATAATAAATGTGACTATGAAAATTCAAAATCTCTCTCTCTCTGTCTCTCTCTCTCTCTCTCTCTCTCTCTCTCTCTCTCTCTCTCTCTCTGCAGCAGCGTTCTCCTCCATGTCCATGGGTTCTGTGGGGGGTTCTGGGCTGGCGGTGCGGTTCCAGCTGGGTCTGCTGCAGGAGGTGGTCCAGGCGTCGTCACGGAGACTCAGCTTCCGTTCCGCTAAGAGGGTCGCTGCTGAGATCATCGAGAGAAAGGTCAGAGGTCTCTCATGCACACACACACACACACATGTATATACATACACACACACACACACACACACACACACACACACACAGAGGCAGAGCATTCATGTTGAGCTTCATCCCCTCTGCTTCCCCGTCTCTCTCTCTCTCTCTCTCTCTCTCTCTCTCTCTCTCTCTCTCTCTCTCCCTTTCTCTACCTCTCTCTCTCCCTCTTTCTTCCTCATCCTTTGTTTTTCTTCCCACCCACTTTCTGTTTATTATTTTCCTCAACAACTTCTCTCCTCTCTACTCTCTATCCTTAATCCATGCATAAATCACATTCACAAAAAGTCACATTTCTCACACATTCACGCTACTCTTGTATCTTGTCTGTGCCTGTTGAGGTATCCAGTACTTTGGCAACTACAGTATGACAGGACAGTGCTTATTTGTGTATTTGATCTTGTGTATGTGTATCTTGTTATGGATTCTACGGGATGCTTGAATTTACCTTGGGATGAATAAAGTAGGCTATATCTTATCTTAGTCATAGTCATGGCACCACTAGAAATGGCCAGAAAACATTTTGGGTCCCTAAACATTGATTAATATTAAACTGTTCCCTCAGGCCCTGCCTGTCAGTGCCTGTCTGGCCCTCTCATGCTAGCTACAGTACATCTCCCCTGACAAGATCCCTGGTCACAGTCATGGACGGATAGTCTTTCCAATTTGGGTTATAACTCCAACAGATGTCTCTAAGATTAAAGGCTTTTATCCCGATAAAGTCCCCAATCTCCCATTATGGTTTTTGGCTCTCATTGTGAAGACAGCATGATACATTATCCAAACATTTTGTGGACATTTTTTGGAGTGCATAAAAGTGTTGTTCATGATTTAGGATTTGCTCCCCCTAATATTTCATGCATTTAAACAGTCGGCAACTGTTACAAAGTTTTAAAAAGTGTAGGCCTACAATTGGTTTAACCACATCTATGCTATACAGCTTGTGAGGGATAGCCTGGCTTGCGTAACCACGTTCAGAAATGAACTGTGGTCTGGCAAAGCTAGCAGTGCCCGGGAATTCCGGACAGGATTAATCTAAATGTCTATCAAATGCTATCAAACTTCTATCAATGTTATTGGACAGAGCTGGACAGAGTCATCGTAAGCTCGCCTCCTTCAGCCTGCTGGTTACCCATTGGGCCCTGACTTTTCTGGGCTCGAGAGTTGAGGAAATGGCCTCCTTGGTCATACTGACTTGATCGAGAAATTTCATGCAGCGACAGGAAGTATGGGCGAGACACAGGCTATGTGAGGGACATTTGTGACGCAAAAAGCAATCATCACTTGCACAGTTCAGTGACCTAAGTCACAGACCAGACTTCAATGGCAGAACATGCACTGAAAGTACTACAGTAGCGTCATAGAACGTTTAGTTGACCTAATGAAGAAACCACTATGGCAGCATTGTGTTCTTATGCAGTTCATATGCTAAAGGAAGACGCTAGCAATGATACAGGTTTTACAGGTTGTATTGCTAAAACATTGTTGTCGTGTGTGCTGTTGCTATGAACATAAGGGGAGTTTAGGGTCTGTTATGAGTAGATTAGGCTCTGTAATGGCAGTGTTTTTGGAATTCATAGGCTACATAGGCTTCATAGCCTTCAGGTTTTCAACCTAAGAAAACAGGGTCTGTTATGGATAGATTAGGGTCGGTAATGGCAGTGTTTTTGGAATTCATATGCCACAGTACAGAAAGATGCTAGCAATTGTACAGGTTTTCAACCTAAGAAAGCAGTTGCCGTGCTGTTGCTGCTATGAACATAAGGGGAGTTTGGAGCCTGTTATGGCTACATTTAGCACTGGTCTACTGACTAGCTGTTTGCTACTGTGGTAAACTTATTTAGCTTGTAGACTCTAGACTGTTTTCTTTAGACTGTCTTATAAACTGATGTTCCCATGTGGTTAATGAGGAGATATCGCTTCTCCTCCTGGTATTTAATGGGCCAAAGCACCAGTTGTCTCATTTCAAGACATTGTGACCTATCAATTCCTGTGACAAAAATCACTCTCACATGATCTATTTAAGTTTTTTGTTTTTCATTGAGATAGGATAGTGATGACAGATGAGAGTGGGAGGGAGAGTGAGATGGAGAGAGAAAGACAGAGAGAGCTTGTGTGGGAGACAGAAACAGAGAGAGAGAGAGAGAGAGAGAGAGAGAGAGATAGATTGGGAAACGTCCACAGACTGCTACCTGCTAGGCCTATCTGTGGGCACCTATGTGTCTGGGTATTGTCCAGACAGACACTGTAGCAAGCTCACAGGACCAGAGTCCCATAGGAAAGTTTTAAAGTTTTAAATTTGACTGCAGGTATAAATTGCAGATATGCAGTTTTAAATTGGACTGCAGATATAAACTAGAAAAGCGCCCAGAGAGCGCA
Source organism: Sardinella longiceps (assembly GCA_027497455.2). NCBI lineage: Eukaryota > Metazoa > Chordata > Actinopteri > Clupeiformes > Clupeidae > Sardinella > Sardinella longiceps. The sequence continues at coordinate 14,952 of JAODXP020001878.1, read as the reverse complement.
GACCTCCGCTAAGACAATGTGGTCACTGATGGTGTTCTGGATCACCGATCGCCACCAAAATCTAAACAGTTCTTACTTGTCCCAATACAAACGTTGTACGAAAATTTCATCCAAAACCGTGCAGTAGTTTTCGAGTTATCTTGTACACAGACACAACACAGACACACTCACACACAGACACACACACGCTGGAAAACATAACCTCCTTGGCGGAGGTAATTAGCATACGGCTAACTCCGGTGCAGATGGAAACATTTATGTTAAAAGTGCAGATGGAAACATTTATGTTAAAAACTGTACATGGAGCCGTAAAAATTAAATGACAAAATAAACATAAATATATAAAATGACAGATGAGAAGAGAGAGAGAGAGAGAGAGAGAGAGAGAGAGAGAGAGAGACAGAGCGAGAGAGAGAGAGAGAGAGAGAGAGAGAGAGAGAGAGAGAGAGAGAGAGAGAGGATTGGGAAATTGCCGCAGACTGTTACCTGTCACCTGTCTGTCTGGTGATGGTCCAGACACTGTAGCCAGCTCCACCACAGGACCACAGTCTCCAGAATATAGGAAAGTCTCTAACTATGACAGTAATGTCATCCTCTTCAGCCTACAGTCTGAGTAGACACTTAATTCACATTGAGCTTCATTCACAAACTATGCTTACGAAAAAAATGTTCTTAAATCCCACTTACGCAGTTTTGAAGAATATTTGCATTCACCAATATAGGATTTTAAATTGGACCTTAAAGCCCCAATGTGTAGCCTTGGCGAATGAGACCCATTAAGTCGTAACGCATAGGTTCGCAAACTTACGTATTACGGCTACGGAAGCCCTGCATGTGGATGTCGGTTCTATTGTCGAGGATCCTATAGCATAAATCGCAAACGATTATGACCGCTATTATTCTTTCAAGATGGCGGCAATACATGGAGAGTCTACCTAAGTTAATGTGCATGGATATGCAAAATTTCAAGCCAATACGGACATACGGAATTAATAGTGGTGGTTAATATTTATGAGAAAGGACAACAGGTAAAGCATATTTTGATATTGAGCAGTAAAAACTGTTACACATTGTACCTCTTAAGCAATGACATTGCGTGACACTGAGGGTCCCATTGACTTCAGTTTTAACAGACATTTTGAGCAAGGGTCTTCAATGGAGCCTTCAATGGACTTGGACCCTTTAATAGACTTGGCTTATGGAGAAAGAGTGTGTGTGTGCTGTAGGGACAGGATTGTGAGGAGAGTTGATGTGGCTGTCCTGTGCACTAACAGCTGTGCTGGCCACAGAAACCAAGCCCTTGTAATAGGTCAAACCCTGTGTGGTCCTAAAGTTAGTTTAAGCTGTTTGACAGCAATTCGTGATGATGAATAACTTGAAAGTTTTATTAAAGTAAATAAGTAAATAAGTTTTTTTTAACTGTAATATTACGTTTGTGTCATCAGAAATGTTGTCAATAGCCCAGTGTGAATTTCACACTCTCTGAATCCTCCGATCAAAAACGATGAGGTTTATGAAATTCTTTTTGTGGTTGTCAAGTCTGTCGCTTCAGTTGTGTCTGGCCTGAAGGTCTTCAGCTGAACGTTTGAAGGTAAAGCACGAGTGGGGGCCTGTCAAATAGCCTGCTACTGAATCAACTCAAAGCTTACTCTATGGACGTTCAGTTCCGCCACTCACTCACATATACATACAGTAGATGAAAGTGATGCCATTTCTCATGCTATAGGGTTAGTCTTTTCTAGAATACTAGCACGTGACGTAACTTCACACGGAACTACAGCAGCGTCAGTGGTATGCATTTGAGTTGCGGTAGTCACACGTGTGAAACACGTGTACGATGGCCTTGCTTGATAGTCTTCAGCTATCAGTGCCACTACTCTGTACATATTCTATGAGGGTGAATTGGATCAAATAGCCTCGAGATTACATTTAGTTTTGATCAATCGAGCAACCAGACTCACTCACACAACACACCGGACCAGGTGATACTGCGTCAGCGGTATGCATTTGAGTTGCGGTAGTCACACGTGTGAAGCACATGTATGATGGCCTTGTTTGATAGTTTTCAGCTATCAGTGCCACTACTCTGTACATATTCTATGAAGGTGAATTGGAACAAATAGCCTCGAGATTACATTTAGTTTTGATCAATCGAGCAACCAGACTCACTCACACAACACACCGGACCAGGTGATACTGTGTTTTTTGTGGTGATACACACACACACACACACACACACACACACACACACACACACACTGTGCTGATGACGAGGGTTGTACACTATGGCTGCTTCAGGTGTTAAAATCACAGGTGATACACATACTGTGCTGATGACCAGGGTTGTACACTATGGCTGTTTCAAGTGTTAAAGGGTGATGCACACATGATAATGATTATGAGGAGTGCACAACAGTATGTGGCTGCATCAAGTGTGAAAACCCTGGGGTAGTACACACACTATGGTGATACAGTGTGCTTCAAGTGTGACGTTCACAGGGGATACACACACTATGCAGATAAGGAGGCATGTGTGTTGTATGTGGTGTATAACAGGAGCTGTGTTTGAAAAGTGTATTTGTTTACTATGCAGGGAAATATCTAGTGATTTATTAGTATTATTTTGTTTACTTCAAGATCAGTGTAAGACGTTTATGTTCACGTTCATGTTCATGTATATTTGTACTGCACTTGGCAGACACTTATATCGAAAGCAACACTACAAAACAATACAAAAATACAAGCTTGTATTGTACTTGGCTAAAAACAAAATACAAAGTAGCAGCTGTTATGACATCCTGAGTGTCCAAAGTGAACACAAATGACAGTAATACCCTACGATGTAGCAAAACAAGTGAGAGTTAAACTTATCAAAGACATCAAGCAGCTGCTTCTGATGCAGATCTGACCCTGAATTTGACCTATATTAGCACCAGCCAAGCACAAGATCAGCAACCCCGCCATTCCACACACACACACTTTGCCAGCTTGGTTTCTGTGCTACAAACAGTGTGTGTTTGTGTGTGTGTGTGTGTGTGTGTGTGTGTGTGTGTGTGTGTGTGTGTGTGTGTGAGTGTGTATGTGTGTGTGTGTGTGTGTGTGTATGTGTGTGTGCATATGTGTGCGTATGTGTGTGTGTGTGTGTGTGTGTGTGTGTGTGTGTGTGTGTGTGTGTGTGTGTGTGAGCATTCAAGAGTGATTAGGTATCTGCTTCTCTGGTGCTGCTCTGTTGTTAGGGGGAGAGTCTGCATCATCAGTCATGGGGGCCTGTGTGGTTGCTGCCTCTGCAGCTAACTTTCCGACCACAGACTGAAACACACACACACACACACACACACACAAAGACAGAGAGAAAGAGAGATAGACAGAGACAGTTTACAGAGAGAGATAGAGAGAGAGAGATAGAGAGACAGAGAGAGAGAGAGAGAGAGAGAGAGAGAGAGAGAGAGAGAGAGAGAGAGAGAGAGAGAGAGAGAGAGAGAAATAGAAAGAGAGATATCGTCTACTATCTGCTTGGTTTGTTTTTGTTCAATCCACTCGCTAGGCCTGCTTCAGCTACTACCTTTGATCTCCACACACCACACACACTCTTGTCTTGCTCAGGACAGGACATAAGATACAGAGGAAGACGGACAAACACACTGACACACACACACACACACACACACACACACACACACACACACACACACACACACACACACACACAGACACAGTGACACACCCCCTGCTTTGACACATACGCACATACGCACAAATACACATCACACTGAGCACACACCCACTAGACACATGGGCCTCCTTCCGCTGTGGAGGACACACAATTGAAGGTAACACACACACACACACACACACACACACACACACACACACACACACACACACACACACACACACACACACACACAGTACACACGCACACACACACACACACGCATAGTTGAAGTTAACAAATACATTCATTTGCACACTCAAACACTGACATTGACAAACACACACAAGCAACTTACACCTGTTTCACTGTTTCCCATCCCAAACTATGTATCCCTCCATGAGCACACTTCGTCCCCCATCTCTAACTTAGTTGCAGTAGGAGTACGAATGGAAAGGTATCTGTCACTCCCTTCCACAATGGCAACTTCAATGACCTCAAGGTCCCATATGGAGAATGAGACAGTCAGTGTTTTCCTTGCTGAATGTTTTGTGTTCCCTGTTCCTTAAATATGTAATCATTATACATTATACAATCATTGTATGTATTTTTCTATTTTTAAAAGTTCTGACATTATGTGGCTGTTCTAGACATTTAGCATTCGATGACAGCTACGCTAGCACACAGTTTACTCTCTTTTCGTCTAGAAAAAAAAGTAGGTCATTGCTTGGGTTGCACACGCATACTTGGTGGTAGGCCAGGCCTAGATCAGACAAATGTTCACAGCAGTGACGGGCATACTGTCATGTCAAAGCAAAGTGATCCCTTTTTACAATTTCATGAAAGTTCTTGCGGAGGGCTTGAGAGAGTAAAGCATTGTGGACACTCAGGGACTCACTAGGGCCATATTCTCACAGATGCTTTATGGTGAAATGCATGCAGCTAAGAGCTAAGCGCTTTTATGGACTTAAGCACTTTTGTGTGTACTGTGACCTAGTGCTTAGCCATCCCCTATCAAGAAAAATATGCTATAGTCATTTTTTTTCCCTCTTACTGTTGGTGCGTTGGTTGGCTGCAAGGGTCTTTCTTTTCTCCTCTTACCTCATATCATTTCCTGCCACCGTATGTGTGTGTATTGTACTATGCCTGTGCACACACTATGCACCAGTGAGGTCTTAGGTAACTCTCTCTCTCTCTCTCTCTCTCTCTCTCTCTCTCTCTCTCTCTCTGTGAAGAGAGGAGTCCACCCCCTCTCTCACGGTCTCTTTTCCCTCTTGAGTTTTGAATCATCGTCATCTCGGACGCTTGACAGACACACAAGTGTGACATTTACATTAAGCAGCTTGATTCCTGCCATGGAGAGAGAGAGTATGAGAGCGTTTTGCATAGAATGTTCACCCACCTGTTGTGACGTTTTACATAGAATGTCCACCCACCTGTCGTTCGCCTTGGGCTTGCTCTTGACACCTACTGTACCTCCTGCTTTATTTCCATAATGGTGTACGTGTGTGTGTGTGTGTGTGTGTGTGTGTGTGTGTGTGTGTGTGTGTGTGTGTGTGTGTGTGTGTGTTTGTGTGTGTGTGTGTGTGTGTGTGTGTGTGTGTGTGTGTGTGTGTGTGTGTTTGTACGTGTCTGTGTGTGTGTATAAGAGAGACAAAAATATATCAGTGGACACAGAGAGGTAGCATTTATGCTTGTGATGTTGAAGTTTTGTGGTGTCTGCTTTGCAAACTCAACTTGCTCACACACACACACACACTAGAGGTTTACACTATAGCATACCCAACAGTACAACCAAATATAGACATGGTCTTTTTCACACACACATCACACGGAACACACACCCTCTCATTACCCACACACTGGACAGACCAGCCTCCTTTCGCTGTGGAGGACACACACACACACACACACACACACACACACACACACACACACACACACACACACACACACACACACACACACACACACACACACACACACATCTTTTTGTTGGATAGCGTAAATAATGTCTTGGAAGGTGTCTTGGATTGTAGGAAAAGTGATGGATTTGTTGTGTTAACGATTTTCTGGTTGTGGCCAAACAACTTGTCCAATAAGTATAACAAAATAAGTGATACCAATAAGTATAATAAAATAAACATAATAAAACATCTCAAAACGTTGTGACCGATAAACTTGGCACTGGGAGCCAGTTCAACCCAACCCATGGGTAATGACATTTCAAACATGTTTAAATTCACTTTCCTTCAAATAATACACATTTGAAGCACACACATTGGGAGGTCCCGAATAGTTTGAAGCTTCATGCACATAAATGTAAAACCGCTTTTATCTACTCGAGTGACCTCCAAGATATTGCGTGCTTCAAATGTGCTATTTATTTGAAAGAAAGTGAATTTAGACTTATTTTAAATGTTATTACCCATTTTTTTCAAGTCAGAAAGAGGCATAAATCCAATGCATTTCAATGATAGAATGTTCAGCTTTTAGAACCTCGGAATGTTCAGGTGTGAAACAAGGGTCAAATTAAAGATAACCTGAAGAAGTGGGCATGAGTGTGAAAACTTTCAGGTGGCCAAAAACGTATTGTCCCAGTGCATACACGTTTAACCTGGCCTGGATAAAAACACAAAACAAATAGCATGTAATGAAGACAGGTGTGCATGTGTGAGCAACAAGGCATTTAGCTCACCTTTGATTCTATTGAATAGGGATTGCCAAGATACGTCAAAATCGTCATAATCGGCGCCATCTTGCCCCAGAGATAGCGGTTAGTTAAGCTGTAACTTTTTTACGGCCCCATCGTAGCTCCAGTTCATACACCCGATCACATTTTTTTTTCACCCCACATTTTTTTCATCCAATTTTTAAAAATATTTTGTGAGTCTAGTCAGAGATTGTTGCTAGAGTCTAATTCCGGGGCAAACCCAGAATGCATTGTGTGATGACGACACGTTGGTAATCTCTATCAACCATGTTGCTACAGTATGTTTTGTGCATCTTGTACCTGGTATTGAGGTGTAGACAGCATGATAGATTTTGATTGGTGGGTTTTACAATAATAAGTTCTGTTCTGTACTGTCTGTGTGCTGTGATTGGCTGGTTCTGTAGGCTCCAGAAGTGAGTGTGATCGGGCTTGGAGAGAAGCTGCTGCTGTTTCGACATGAGCCTGGCTATGAGAACATCCTCCGCAAACTCTCCGAACATGACACACTTCAGGATGGGGACATGGTGGAGGTAGTGCTTGCAGGTGAGTGTGTCTGTTCATGTGTGTGTGTGTTTGTGTGTGTGTTTATGTTTGTGTTTATGGTTGTGTTTGTGTTTATGTGTGTTTTTGTGTGTGTTTGTTTATGTTTGTGTGTGTGTTTGTGTTTATGTTTATGTTTATGTTTATATTTATATTTATGTTTGTGTGTGTGGCCATGGATTTGATTCACTGCATCCACAAACAGTAAGTAAGGGATAATGTATTGTCCGCCGGTCATTATATAAAAATATTTCCCGAGAGGAAGAACTGGAGCCTGACAATTCGTCCTCAAGGGAAATAACTGACCTGCGAACGTCTTCCTATCCTATCCTATCCTAGCCTCAGCCTCTGCTACTTCAATGAAGTTCCGCCCCCATTCGCTGGTGGTCCAATCATATCGCACCCCCACCTTCTGTCATCACTGCGGGGAGATGCTGTGGGGTCTGGTGAGGCAAGGGTTAAAATGTGAAGGTACGTGCACACATGACTAGCCAATGCATAAGTGCACAAGAAGTAAAAATATAGCTTATAATAGCAGTTCAATGTAATCAGATCTGATGTAGATCCAATGTCCATTAATCTTTTTCTGATATCTCAGTTATTGTAATTTTGTCTTCTTTTTCCATCTTTTTCATTTTCACTCATCGCTAATTTCCTTGGATTTCTCACTTTCTCACTTTCTATGCCCTTTCCTTTTCTGTCCATCCCTTTCTCCCTCTCTGTCAATTCCTCTCTCTCTCTCTCCATCCCTCTCTCCCTCTCCTTCCATCTCTCTTTCTCTCTCTCTCTCTCTCTCTCTCTCTCTCTCTCTCTCTCTCTCTCTCTCTCTCTCTCTCTCTCTCTCTCTCTCTCTCTCTCCAGGTTGTGGTCTGGACTTTCACAAGCGCTGTGCGCTTCACTTGCCCAGTGACTGCAGTGGTTTGTCTCGGCGCTGTCGATCCAGTCTGTCTCTGTTCCCTCCAGGACGGCCGCGCGCGCCATCCCTCTCCACGCAGGCAGGGGGCAGCCTAGAGGAGGTACAGTACAGGCTTTCTGTTTACATTTGAATCACCAAGAAATAGCAGCAGTTTGAAAATGCTCATGTGATGTGAAGATGCTCATATGGTGTTCATTCACCACACATACAGTAACTCAGATTTCATTGGTACAGATATTGTTTGAAATTATGTAGGCTTTCACTTTACTTTACTTTAATGATCCATAAGGAAATATTGTAAATATTTCTTCCTCTGCTCTTCTTACCTAATAGTTTGTTTCCAGTTCTGTTATGTTTGTCATTGTTGGAAACAATTTGTAATCACTATTAAATTTCAATTAATTGCCCGGCCTTATAGTAAACTACACTTTTCTTTCCACTTTTTTTCTATATCTCTCTATCTTACAATCACACTATTTATACACCCCATCCTCGCTATAAAACCATCTTTTCTAAACACATAATTTATATAACCCCCCCCCCCCCACACACACACACGCACACATCCTCTCAATCTTCTTCTTCATCCCTCTCTTTTGTCGTTCATCCATCCATCCATCCCCAGATCAGTATGTCGAAGACGAGTGGCACCAGGCCTCACAGCACCTGCTGGGTGAACTGCACAGCGGCGTGGGGGGGTCCGGGGCGAGGAGGAGGAGGAGGAGGAGGAGGAGGAAGAGTGCAGTTGCCCCACACCTTTCACGTGCACAGCTACACACGCCCCACCGTCTGCCAGTACTGCCACCGACTGCTCAAGGGACTCTTCAGACAAGGCCTACAGTGCAATGGTCAGTGGGAGGAAGAGGCGGTGTGTGTGTGTGTGTGTGTGTGTGTGTGTGTGTGTGTGTGTGTGTGTGTGTGTGTGTGTGTGTGTGTGTGTGTGTGTGTGTGTGTGTGTGTGTGTGTGTGTGTGTAAGGGAGAGGGCAGATGTGTGTGTGTGTGTGTGTGTGTGTGTGTGTGTGTGTGTGTGTGTGTGTGTGTGTGTGTGTGTTAAGGGAGAGGGCAGGTGTGTGTGTGTGTGTGTGTGTGTGTGTGTGTGTGTGTGTGTGTGTGTGTGTGTGTCCAAGTGTATACATTATGCGTGTGTGTGTGCGTGTGTGTGCATGTGTGCGTACGTGTGTGTGAACATGGTGAGTGCACAGTATTATATTATGCAACTCAATGTCATAGATAAATTAATACCTTCTCTTTGGTTAGTTTGGTTATTAGTTTTGTCCATGAATCCTGTTGTGGAATAAATAGTTTCAGAACAACATGTTATAGACTGGGCATTCCTTGTGCTGTGATTGGTGCCTTCTGCCACTTTGGATTGGTCTGTGGCTTCTCACAGATCTCTAGAGGTGCTACACTGGATTGTGGGCTGGTTTCCACAGGTCTTAACACTCTGTGGTCTGTGTGTGTGTGTGTGTGTGTGTGTGTGTGTGTGTGTGTGTGTGTGTCTGTGCGTGCATGCGTGTGTGCGTGTGTGTGTGTGTGTGTGTGTGCGTGTGTGTGTGTGTGTGAATGTGTGTGTGTGTGCGTGCAGACTGCAGGTTTAACTGTCATCGGCGGTGTGCACCTCTTGTTCCAAATGACTGTCTAGGAGAGTCAAGGTTCACCAATGGGGGTGGTAAGATGCTCCTCCTACTTACCACACCTATAATAACATTTTATTTATATTTTTTATTATATTTTCTGTCATAATTACTTAACCATTAATGTCGAGACCTTATTGTGGCCTATTGAAAGTGCTGCTACTGATGCTGTATCTCTGACTGTGTCTCTCCATTAGACAGTGACTCAGGTCACAGCAGAATGGACATAGACATGGAGGGTAGTGTGGAGTCTGTGAACGATCTCTACGAAGAGTTCCGCCCCCCCACCTCCCCTAGTAAACTGCCCCAAGCGGAGGTGGCGGTGAACCCCCCTTCACGCCCAGAAATCAGGTACCCCACACCCACCCCTCCAGCACACACACACACACACACACACACACACACACACTTTGAACATATTACAGTACAGACTGTGATCAAGCAATCCTCTTATTTAACAGAATTGAGCATAATGCAAACACTGTAAAACACAAAT
>JAODXP020001877.1:0-25592 GCA_027497455.2 Sardinella longiceps | reverse complement strand
AATGTAGGGTCTCCACACATATTCTTTGGGAACAGAGAACTGCTTGACTCCACAGAAGTCATCAGGGTCCCACTTGAGGAATTCATTTGCCCAGGACTAGAACCAAGAAATAGATCCACATTTAACCAGGACTCGAACCGAGAAATAGATACACATTTGCCCAGGACTAGAACCAAGAAATAGATACCCATATACTATCACTCATACCATTACAGGACTAACCAATCACTCATTCCAGGACTAGAAGAGACAAATAGATCCACAAATATGCATCACTCATCCCTGAGACTAACATACACAAATAGATACTGACTATGCAGTATTTGCTAACCGTTAACAGGGAGAAATACAGAGAAAGCACACACACACAGACAGAGAGACAAACAGACTTGAAATCACCTCTCACTGTATAGTATGTTCACACCAAGAGCTACTAAAACTGTAAAATCACTTTTGTCTCTCAAAAAAGCAGCTGCTAAAATTTGTGTTTGCTCAAATCGCTCGTGATTTGACTGTTGTCATTCCAGTTAGCGTCAGAGCTAATTTGCATAATTTTTCTTAATTTTTAAATTTTTTTTTCGCCCAACTTTTACAGCTAGCAACTAGTTTGTAGCTTTTGTAGCTTTTGTCAGTCTTGCCCATGGAAAGTGAATGACTTCCACCGATTTTACAGCTTTAGTAGCTACACTAACAAGGATGTGACTGAGATTTGAGACTATTTTACAGCTTTAGTAGCTACACACTAACAAAGATGTGACTGAGATATGAGACTGATTACTCACAACAGTCATGCTCACTCCAGTCGTTAGGCTCTGGAACTTCTCATTCTGGTGCAAAAATAAAAATAAATAAATGAATAAATAGAAAAATTAAAATCATACACACTCCTCTATTAAACATCATAACACAGAGCATACAGTAATGTAAAGTAATGCACACATAATCACTGACAAATAGATGGAGATATATGAAGATGGAGACACACCATTCACACCTGCAATGATGTACCTGTTGATACACACTGCACTATACCTGAAGGGGCACACACACACACACACATAGGGACACACACCACATCTGCAATGATGAAGAGGTAGAGGTCCACAGTGTTGTTGGTGGGGTTCATACACACACACACACACACAGAGAGAGAGAGAGAGAGAGAGAGACACACACACACAGACACACACACACACACACACACACACCACATCTGTGATGACAAAGAGCTAGAGGTCCACAATGGTGCTGGTGGGAGTCATACACACACACACACACAGAGAGAGACACACACACACCACATCTGTGATGACGAAGAGGTAGAGGTCCACAATGGTGTTGGTGGGAGTCTCTTTCACACACACACACACACACACACACACAGAGACACACACACCACATCTGCAATGACGAAGAGGTACAGAATCACAGTGATGCTGGTGGGAGTCTCTTTCACACACACACACACACACACACACACACACACACACACACACATACCTACACACACACACACACACACGTAGAGAGACACACACACCACATCTGCTATGACGAAGAGGTACAGATCCACAGTGATGCTGGTGGGAGTCTCTTTCACAAAAAACACACACACACACACACACACACACATACCTACACACACACAAACACACACACACACACACACACGTAGAGAGACACACACACCACATCTGCTATGACGAAGAGGTACAGATCCACAGTGGTGCGAGTGGGAGTCTCTTTCACACACACACACACACACACACACACACACATAGAGAGAGAGAGACACACACCACATCTGCTATGACGAAGAGGTACAGATCCACAGTGGTGCGTGTGGGAGTCTTGGCGTTCCAGACAGGTCGCACAGCTGAGAGGCTGTAGTTTTCCGCTCCCAACCCCAGGTGTTCCAGCAGAGACAGGTAACTACAGGTAAACACTGTGTCCACACACACTGCACCTGAATAACATCAACATATGAGGACACACAACCATCTGAGCACTTCTGTTAATACTGTATTCACTCACACTACATCTGAGCACCTATTAAAGGTATAATCCGGCATGAATCAACACCTAGCCCTGCTGTTTTACACTGCTAAGCACTACTGAAAGCCACCTCAATGATAAAATTTTGTGCATCGTAGACCGAGTTTGTGAAACGGCAGCTAACACTAACTGAATGAGACATGTCAAAAAACTAAACTTAATCGATTTGCTTTCGTTTTGAAATGCCCCATTCTGTTAACATTAGCTGCCGTTTCGCTATCTCAGTCTGCCTTGCATGAAATCCAGTGGTTGAGGTGGCTGACAATAGCGCTTGGCACTACAAAACAGTAGGACTACGTGTTGATTCACGCTGGCTTTCTCCTTTAATACAGGTTAATAATGTATATACACACACACACTACATCTGAGCTCAATTAATACAGGATAATACACACTACACACTCACACTACATCTGAACCACATCATGCACATTTTTTTTCACACATTTACCATCATAGCGAACATGCCCACATATCTCTCTATTGTACACACACACACACTCACCTATGATAGTGAAACTCAGTAGAACCCACAACGGCATGGTTACCTGTCCGCCACTTTCAGGTATCAGCTACTCAGGTGAGTCTCTTATACCATCTGCAGCGCCTCAGGTAAGCTCATGACCACACCTTCATACACACACACCTACATACAAGCACACATACACTCAAGCACACACACACACACACACACACACCTACATACAAGCACCCATACACACACACTCCTACATACAAGCACACACAAACACCCCTACTGTACATACAAGCACACACACACACACAACTACATACAAGCAGGCACACACACACACACAACTATACACAAACACCATGACCGTCTGAATGTAATGTGTGGTCTGTTTATAACACACACACACACACACACACACACACACACACACACACAGGACAAAAGGGCTTCCATGGTTTAACCACAGCATCAGGTTTCTCAGCTAATTACTTTTATTTGGTCTTTTTCTGGACTGCGGAGCTACAAAAAGTCAACATATCATCTCTCCATTCAATGTATGTCATGCATGCTTATACACACACACACACACACACACACACCCAAAGAGACACTGACAGAAATTCAGGTTTATATGCAGGATTACATAACACACACCAAAAAAAAAGCAAACAAACAAACAAACAAAACAATCATAGGGTTCAGGTGCTCAAACAAAATTGAACTGAACGCAAAAGGGATTTAAACACACTCACAAAGCAAATAACACAGACAGACATACACACACACACATACACACTAGGCTGATTGTCCTGAAATAAACAGATATGCACTGAGAAAACACATGCACACAATCATATTATTGTAATTAACCCTGGAAGTATATCCTTTGAATAATATAATTTGTACAAACAGAAAAGTTTAATGTTCAGATCATCCCTTAAGAAATTTGATGTTTAATTTGAAGATGCATCCAGAGAACATAAGAGAAAAAAATATAGAATTTGATGTGCAAGTCCCACAAGTTCACAAGCATAAATACAGTCAATAAACAATATTAATAATTCATTTACTTTTCTGTATGTTGACACATTTGTAGAGGCATTTCAATTTATTTATTTATTCATCATTTATTTACTCTTCCTCATTTGTTACAAGTTTATTAGTTATTATCCTGATCCAACGGACAGAGCAATCATCATTGCTTAGTTTAGATATATCTAATATCCGTCAGTGAGTGTCTGGCTTAGTCCCCATTTAGCCCTTTAAGTTATACAGGCTTCCACCAATACAGATTTATCACAGCTGGTATTAGAAAAAATACACACAAAATTTACACTGCAAACATCCTTTCAGCTATTACTGACTATTTAATGATATAGTGGGGTAAAGTATGTATTTGAACCCATGCTAACGTTGAATAATACAAGTCAATCTTCTTTTGAAAATGTATCTTAACTTCTTAATTAAAAAATAATAATAATAACATTTAAAAAATTAACTGTTAAATTAAAAATGAAATGTTCTTCCTTAAAGTTTAGGGAATTAAGTTGCCTTTATAAGTCTTTTGATAAATTCCCATAAAAGCAGGTAGTTTTTTTTGGCAGATTGTTATTCTTAAATTACTATGCATCCTGATAATATTCCCTTGTCTTTGGAATTAAAACAGCCTCACATCATCACATACGGTAGCAGTCGCCATACTAGAAGATTGGCATGATTTTACTTCATTTAGCCACAGTAGCTCTGACGCATTGCATTGAGGGAATGATTTTATTGGATGATCTTATTGTTACCCCATGCCATCGCCACATATGGTGCAGGGTGTGTGAGGACAGAAATGGGAGTCCTTAAAGGTTGTTCCTTTCCTTTTTTCCCCCTAATTAAACAGATTAACATACATTTTCAAAAGATTATTTTTTGTCACTGGATATGTATTGAAAATAAACATATTTGAGTGAGAGATGTCTGTGTCTGAGTCCGGAGTCCACTTACAAATTTATGCAAAAAATGAGCTCTAATAATAATCCCCAAGCAATTATCAAAATGCAATTTAAGCATTACAATGAAGACAAATCAAGTCAAGTTAAAATTATATAATACATATTTTAAAATATTTTGAATAATAAATGGACTTGCATCTGAACTCTTAAAGGAGAATGCCGGTGTGATAAGACCGCAAATATATTGCAACATCATAAAAAGTTCAAACTTTGCCAGGGAGTACAATGTTGATATTTTCGTGCAGACCGGAGAAGACTTGGTAGTTGTAGCTTCCAGGAGCATATCACTAGGTGGTAAGTAGCTAACTGTACAATTGCAAGTTTTCAATGCCTCGATTTTAATGTTGGAACTGTCATTATACTATAGTATGGGGCTACTTTGAACCTCTTTTATTGTTTAAAACAGCGATTTGGCCACTTCCACCTAGCGATATGCACCCGGAAGCTACAACTAGCAAGCAGGCTTCTCAAGCACAAAGGTGTTAAAATTATTCTCCCTGGCAAACGGTGGTACTTTTTATGATGTTGCAAAATACTTGTGGTCCCTATCACACCGGATTTCTCCTTTCAATGCCCTCTGAGGAGTGGATGTAGTTGAGCTCAGAGGAGGAGATACAGCTAGTAAAACCACTTAGCACCGATCCATGCCAGAAATACAAAGACAGCACAAATATAAATCAGGAAATAAACTATGTTGATGCACTTGGCCGCCGTCTTCAGACGCATGCAGGCCTTCCCATGATCCTCTGGAGGGTCAGAGGTCATGTGTGTGCGTATCGCCTGCAGCTCAGCCAGAGTCAGGTGCAGGAGAGACGTGTCGTTGTGCTTCCTGTCTTCGGAGCCGCTCATCCCGGCACGGTCAGCTGTGAGGAGAAACGGTGTGTTTTAAGTGTTCAAGTGCACGATTTGAGACACAACCCATAATAACACAGGTGTTGGCATTAGTCAATGGATGACTGGCTGATTTTGTAATTGTGAACGTTGTTCAGCCTAGGAGCCTGGAGGACCCACCTGGCTGACCATCCACTTGCCCAGGTTCCCTTTGGACAGCAGCTTTGGCGTCACACTTTGAGGCCATCCGCATCAGGAAACTGACGGTGATGGTCTCCACGATGCTGAAGCCCACAAACATGAAGACCCCTGTGCAGAATTCTCCTGAGGATATTGAGATATAATAATCTAATATAATAGTTGTGTTACTTCCCTGCCCTGCATCAAATGTCTATTGGAGGATCCCATATGATATCTATCTAAGCTGGCCTAGGGGTCTAGGCTAGCCTGACATAGCCCGCCCATAATACTACTGTTCATCCATATTCATGGTCTGGAGACAGTCCTCTGGGCAGGGTTTAGTCTATTAACAAACAACCGGCCAATCCGCAAGGCTGTCCAATCGTTTCAAACCAAAGCTGAGTGCACACCCCCGCCCTCTATAATCGCCCTATAATCGCTTCAGGTTAAAGAACCTCCAGACCATGAATATGGATGAACAGTAGTATTATGCGCGGGCTATGTCAGGCTAGGTGTAGGCAGTCTAGTTTACATTTTTCTTGAAGAGGAAAGCCAGTCTAGTTTACAATTTGCCAGTACAGCTTTCATCACATTGCTAGAAGTCATTGAGTACTGTCAGTTATAAAAAAAATTAAACAAATCCTAGGCCAAGATATCACGGTTAGCAGCGAGTCTGCCATATCTAAGTCTATAGGGCAACTTTCAGTACAAATCAACAGAGGTAAGTTACAGTCTGCATAAAATGCTGTGTGAAAACATTTCAGTACCACTACTTGGTTAACCATGCATATTGTTTTGGTCGTAACACATGTTACACATGAGGTAAAAATTTCTTTGTAGGCTCTTCAGATTCACAGGGTCGTGATTTGTTTTGTAGTTAAAAAGTTAGCCTAAACATTTAGCTTGCTAGTTGCATTGGCTGGCTTGCTGCTAACTGTAGCATCTTGACCTAGACAACACGGATTTGTTTCATTTTTTGACAATCAACAGTACTCAACGACTTCTGGCAATGTAATGAAAGCTGTATGTAGCAGTGTTCCCCTTTTTCAGCAATAGGCATGTGTGTCTAACAGACCTATGACAGGTGGTTCCGTGTCTGTTGATGGCAGGATGTCATGTAGGATGAGCAGCAGCACAGATATGGCCAGTAGGATGGTGACCTTGAAGCCCAGCTTCTCCCCTCCAGACTCGTTCATGAAGTAGGACACCAGGTCCAGAATCAGGAAGACCAGGACAGGGAGCAGGAAGTTCATCACGTACAGCTGGGGTTTCCTGGCGATGGTGACCTGCAGCAGAGATCACAGACATCAGAAGAAATTCTAAATCAGAGGAAGTTCCCTTCTGTGCATATGAAGAGTTCAGATGCAAAACCCCTAACTCCACTTGACCACTTTTTAAGAAAAGGTCATTTTTTATCAGGCGCTTACAGTGTTTTGATTGTAAACAGATATTTTAGACATGGCGGGGAGTAGGTTTTATTTTATTTTTTTCACAAAAACATTTCATTTACATATTCTAGATTTATACAGGATTCACACAATATCATTAACTCAGTTTTCACAAAAATGGTGTTTAGGGGGTTTTGCATCTGAACTCTTCATATATAGCAAAATATCGCAGGAGCGCCCTCAACGCAGTTGCATTTCTTGCCTCAAAATATTTGACTTTGTGTCGTCAAAATAAACCTCTTTGGCTATAACAATAATTAGCACATAATTATATAATTATATAAATTTGGTTTCAGTCCTACCGTGTACACCAGCTGGTCCCACACCTCCCCCATGCTGGAGGTGAGGTTCTTCTTGGAGACGTGGATACTGATGAGGTCCCATTCACCCTTAGGCTGGAACACCGCCAGGGAATTCGTTGTCACATCCGAGGAGTTTGAGGTGAGGAACAGACGCAGCGTGTCAACTGTGTGTTTGTGGGAGGGGAATATTTTACCACACAGGATGTGTTGTTTTTTTTCTTCTTCTTCTTTGAAAAGCTCCCTATGGACTCCTATGCGAATTATCACCTGTGCTAAAACACTTAAACAATGCATCTGGTCTTGTTCAATGCACAGTAATTTCTATGTCCATATCAAATAAAGTAAACTAAACTATAGCCTACTATACTATGATGACAAACCACATTCAAACACTCACTCTAATATTCTCTAGCGTCAGAAGAAAAGGAAAGTGGAGGTTTTTTTTTGAGCAGAATGGCCTGGAACTTCTGTTCATTTTCAATTTCAAAGTTAAGGACAAAAAGAAGACAATTGACTTTTTTGCACACCTTGTAAAAACAGGTGCGTTGGATGTAACCAATGGCCTATGCCTTAGCAAGGAAAAAATATTTACCACTTTTCTTTTTTTTGTCATTTGTAGTCATACACACTACAGCTTAAATATTTGTAAACATTAAAAGCACATTACAATGTATTGAAACACACCAACTGAGACCAGGGCCACTATCAACACAGAGAGACAAACTTACTTTGGTTCATGAAGGAGATGACCGTGAGTGTGCATCTCTGAGTGTCAAAGGGGAACTTGTAGAGATCCATCTTGCAGGTGCTCTCGATCTTGTAGATATCTCCGGACTGAATGAAGCCGTTTGATCTCAGTAAAACTTGGGTGTATTCGATATAGCTGGGCTTTGTTTCAATACTGCAGAGATACAGACGGCAAACATTTACGCCTGCTTTTCCACTTACTGTAAAGCAATCATTCAACCTACAGGCCTTTTGTTCAGTACAGGGTCACTGTCAGTTGGTAGTTGGAAGAAGAATTTAGAAATTTAGTACAACGCAGACTTCTAAACTGCCAGGTATCGCTAAATGAACAAGGGAAGGAAAGTTAGCAATGGCTAAAGTTTCACTTCTGCTCGATAGCCTGATAGCATGGGAATAAACTGGGAATTATCAAAGTTGAATATTAGGACGAACATAAATAGAGTTGGTGGGGGAGAAAATGAGCATAATATTGGCTAAAACAATCAGATTTGATGTGAATACAATTGAGTATAATATGTCATTCCTCCATTACAGTAGGGACATATCACACAACTTCCGGTAGAGCTATTTAGGCCACACCCCCTACATGCATTGTGCATTCCTCCATCACATGCACAGTAATTTCTAGAATTCTGAATTAAACTTTTTATATGGGAGGGGATATCCTTTCATTTTGAAAGGGGAGCTGTGTTTTTTTTATTATTGTTTAGTGAAACAATTGTTTGATGAAAGTGTCCTAAACATTCATAAAGTTCCATTCTTACAGTTAAATTGTTTTTTTCTATCCTTCTACAAACAATTCTATCCTTATGTAACATCCGCTTATGGCAAAATAAAATGTTAACGTTTGTCTTGGTATATGACTATGCTTCTTTAAATAATCCCAAATTTAAAATTACTACTCTGTTTTACTGTTCCCAATTCTGGACCAGTGGTGGGAATGCGTATAATACGGATTTCTGGCCAAAAGGGAGGGCCACATTCATGGCCCTCGGCCCTTCTCGTCCTGCTCTGTTAAGACCAGAGGGGGCCACATTGGCTTTTAGATTTTGACAAACGGGCCAATTGATGCTGGTAAATTGCCAAGTCTCAAACCAGTAGCCTCACTTACATCAGAGGACATGTTAATATGCAGGTTTAAAAGGGTGGAATTTGCATTTCATGACTACAACACATTTGATGAATAAAGCCTATAATCTAAGTCAGCATGACTAAATGAGAAATTATTTTATTTTGGGAAGGCTCCACGGGCTGCATTAAATAGCTCCGCTGGCAGCATCTGGCCCCCTGGCCTTAGTTTGCCCAGACCTGGTTTAGACAG
This sequence comes from Sardinella longiceps, assembly GCA_027497455.2. Taxonomy (NCBI): domain Eukaryota; kingdom Metazoa; phylum Chordata; class Actinopteri; order Clupeiformes; family Clupeidae; genus Sardinella; species Sardinella longiceps. Next base: position 16,233 of record JAODXP020001877.1, on the reverse strand, counting down.
TCCACTGATGGAAACACCACAAATAGTTTGTTGAAAGGATGCAAATGTCTGTGACGGACAAGGTGGCTAAAACCTAAATGTGCCTGGATCTGTGGCTAGCATGATAGCAGAGAGGTACGACTGTCTCTCGACTAGCTAATGTAGCTAAATCATAGAATAAAACAGTTGCTGAAGAACCAGAATTAAACCCCACACTGGTGTCCAGTGCCCAGGTGGGGTTGGTTGCTCTCACCTCTCCATGATGGAGAACTCCGGTCTCCACAGGTAGTCTTTGGGAACGCCGAACTCTGTGATGCCACAGAATTCTCTGGGGTCCCAGCGGAGGAGCTCATTGGCCCAGGACTGCAAGGGGGAGGACAAGAGAAAGATGTGAGGGAGATTGGGAGAGATATGTGTGTGTGTGTGTGTGTGTGTGTGTGTGTGTGTGTGTGTGTGTGTGTGTGTGTGTGTGTGTGTGTGTGTGTGTGTGTGTGGCCCAGGACTGCAGGGGGAGGACAAGAGAAAGATATGAGGGAGATTGGGAGAGATATGTGTGTGTGTGTGTGTGTGTGTGTGTGTGTGTGTGTGTGTGTGTGTGTGTGTGTGTGTGTGTGTGTGTGTGTGTGGCCCAGGACTGCAGGGGGAGGACAAGAGAAAGATATGAGGGAGATTGGGAGAGATATGTGTGTGTGTGTGTGTGTGTGTGTGTGTGTGTGTGTGTGTGTTGTGTGTGTGTGTGTGTGTGTGTGTGTGTGTGTGTGTGTGTGGCCCAGGACTGCAGGGGGAGGACAAGAGAAAGATATGAGGGAGATTGGGAGAGATATGTGTGTGTGTGTGTGTGTGTGTGTGTGTGTGTGTGTGTGTGTGTGTGTGTGTGTGTGTGTGTGTGTGTGGCCCAGGACTGCAGGGGGGGACAAGAGAAAGATATGAGGGAGATTGGGAGAGATATGTGTGTGTGTGTGTGTGTGTGTGTGTGTGTGTGTGTGTGTGTGTGTGTGTGTGTGTGTGTGTGTGTGTGTGGCCCAGGACTGCAGGGGGAGGACAAGAGAAAGATATGAGGGAGATTGGGAGGGAAACACCCAAGCCAGTCAACCGAAAAAAACACACACACACACACACACACACACACACACACAAACTACAATCACACACACACAAACTACAAACACACACACACCATAACTAGGGTAGCCTGACAAGCCAGACTATCACATAAAGTGTAGTCTGATCACGAGTGATAGACCTTCGGATAAGACGGCTAAAACCTCAGTGCAACTAACAAGCCGATTCAAACAACACTAAGCCTGCCCAATAAATTCCAGTCCAGATAGAATGTTGTGATAGGCTAAACACCACAATGCCTGAATACAACCTAGAGCGTTGCAATTGGATTTACACAGCTCAGACACCACTGATGTCTGAGTACAACCTATGGCTGATTGCTAGAAGTACTCGCTGAGTAGCCTAAACTCAATTTGCTACAGCAAGCGTACGTCTAGAGTTCTAGACTAGAGGGTGAGAAGAGGCTGGGAGATCAGATGATAAGATGGGAAATGACAACCCTATGGATCTATAGCTTGACAAGCCAGACAATAACATATAAAGGAAGTGGGGGTGCTAAAATATTGCTAAGGAAATTTGTGTATAGGCCATAGTACTCACATAGACATTGTAGAGCTTTAATCGGGCCTTAAAAGTTAGGCCCGACCCGGCCCGAGCCCGACAGGATTCTGCCCGAACCCGTTTCAGCCCGAATGAAGTTGCTTTTTTCAAAGCCCGAACCCGTTTACAGCCCGACAAATTCCACTGCACGCACACAGCCATATGCGCCGGAAGCAGGGATGCAGGGATGCATTTAAAAATCCTAACACTGCACGAAATTCATATTTGCATCAGCAGTCACTTTCTACTGTTCATGTTAGGAATTAATCCAATGCCTTGCTGCCCCTAGACATATGATCCCTGGACCCCGCACAATGGCAACAAAATAATGTTTAAACGTGATTTGCGATAAGCCTATGCAAGGCAACGCAGTGCATTGTAAAGTCTGTGAAAAGTTATTCTTTTCGTGCGCAGAAATCAGTCAAATCGATATGAGCTTGCAAATTCAAGCAGTAATATGGATAAACTTTCCTGAAAGAAATGAAGAGCGACATGCTGTTGGCGAGTAGGCTAGAATATTTAAATAGCTGCTGTGCTCCCGTATTACAACCTGTCCTGTTTCATGTTAGGAATTCTGCCTTGCGTGTGTGGATAGGGTCAGGCAGGCAGTTCCGCACACAATGAATGACGGCAAAATTGAGTAGTTAAAACTTTTTTTAACATAATTTATTGACTGTAGGCTTCAGGCCACTTGGTCTTTCTTGACAAATTAAAATAAATTCTATCTATCGCGATCTATCTCGCGCTAATCGAAATGCATCACCTGATCAGTCAATAACCGCGCAAGCCCGAGCCCGGCCCAAGCCCGAATAAAATGACAGAAATTAAGACCGAACCCGACCCGAACAGTCGGGCCCCGATGGGTCCCGTCGGGTTCGGGCAAAAATCTTAAGCTCTAAGACATTGTATATAGTAATCCATATCAGATAATAAATAATTGTGGGTCCCTTGAAAGGATCTAAAACACACACACACACACACACACACACACACACACACACACTCACCACAATTAAGTTCACTCCCGTCGTCAGGCTCTGGTGCTTTTCATTCTGTGGCAAACATTACATTCACATTTGTGCTTTTAGCAATGTAATTACAAATTACAGAATAAACTACAAATTACAGTACTTTGAAAATACACTTCCATTTATGATGACAAGCAAGAAAATCTGCCACCTGTTCACTGATATGCACATACACACTTACTACATCTACGATGACATAGACGTAGAGATTGACAGTGGCGTAGGTGGGAGTCACACACACACACACACACACACACACAGAGAGAGAGAGAGAGAGACACACACTTACTACATCTACGATGACATAGACGAAGAGATCGACAGTGGCGTTGGTGGCAGTCGTCCAATCCTTGACGGGTCGGACGGCTGAGAGGCTATAGTTGTTTGGTCCCAACCCCAGGTGTTCCAGCAGAGACAGGTAACTACAGGTAAGAGGCTCTGCACACACTGCACCTGAATTACATCACATATGAGGACACACAACTATCTGAGCACCTGTATTAATACAGGTTAATACTGTATCCATACACACTGTACCTGAATCACGTCACATATGAGGACACACAACTATCTGAGCACCTGTATTAATACAGGTTAATACTGTATACATACACACTGTGCCTGAATTACATTACATATGAGGACACACAACTATCTGAGCACCTGTATTAATACAGGTAAATACTGTATCCATACACACTGTACCTGAATTACATCACATATGAGGACACACAACTATCTGAGCACCTGTATTAATACAGGTAAATACTGTATCCATACACACTGTACCTGAATTACATCACATATGAGGACAATTTTTGCAAGAGCTCTCCACATTTTTCACAACTAAGTCAGAGACAGCTGTTAGGAACTCGTGTTACATTGATGCAACTTTTATTCTGACTTCAATCGAAGATTGCTTAATTGTTAAAAATTACATTTTGAAAACATCTGTTTAGTATCTGTGCATACCCAAGTCAGTGGGCTGCAAATAAGAATGGCATAAACTCAGTAGCATAACAAAAGCTTTGGATACAATTGAATGGCATGACTCAAGCCGCTTTGGACATAACTAAATGGCATAACTCACACAGCTTTGAGCATAATTGAAAGGCATACAGTACCTCACACAGTTTTGGGCATAATTGAATGGCATACATTCAATGGTGTCTGGTTGTCTAGTTGGATTTACTGAAATACTTTCAACTCCATTGCAAGACCAGACCAAAGTTTCCAAAAGAAAATGAGCATCACGTAGCATCTAACCACATCACGTAGTCGTCCTAGTTCCACCATATCCATACACACTGCAGCCCCTAAATACAGTATCCATAGAAACCGCCCTTAACTACAGTATCCATAGAAACCACCCTTAACTACAGTATCCGTACACACTGCACCTTAATCATATCACATATGAGGATACACACATCCATTTGAACAGAACACTTACCTACCATATAATAAAATAGAGATTCATTCTTATTGTACGTTCACACCAAGAGCTACTAAAGCTGTAAAATCACCGGAAGTCATTCACTTTCTATGGCCAGGAGCGACAAAAGCTGCAAACGCTACTAGCTGTGAAAGTTCGGCGATTTGAGCGCCTAAAAAAAGTAAACAAATAAAAAAAATGTAAAAAAAGATACATTTTATGCAAATTAGCTATGACGCATTTCAGCTATAAATCTGAACCACTGTGCTGTAAACAGAATGACGACAGACACATCATGAAAGATTAGAACAACTTGAGCGAACACAGGAATTTGTAGCTGCTTTTTTGGGCAACCAAATTCAACAAAAAGCGATTTTACAGTTGTAGTAGCTCATGATGTGAACTTGTTATGGTTAATGGGAAATCTTTCTTCTTCTACCTGTGTGTGTGTGTGTGTGTGTGTGTGTGTGTGTGTGTGTGTGTGTGTGTGTGTGTGTGTGTGTGTGTGTGTGTGTGTGTGTGTCTGTAATCAGTTAATGAGCGATATTTCTAATCCCACATGTCGGTAATGTATTCTCAGTAATGTACACACACGCATACACACACACACACACACACACACACACACACACACTAAAGGACAAACTCACCTATGGCAGCAGTGAAGGTTAGGAGTATCCAGAGACACATGGTTACCTGTCCACCTGCACACCTGTCCGTCACCCTCAGGTATGAGCCTCAGATCTCTCAGGTGAGTCTCTTGTAACACCTGCAGTGCCCCAGGTAAACTCTCGACCACACCTCAATCCATGCATACACTGTTTAACTTCAGATTGAGGAAGAGAGATATAGTACAGAATCACAGAAAGAGATAGTAATGCACATAGTATTTACATGCACTCAGTGCACACATAAGTACTTACTATGGAAACACACACACGCACGCACACACACACACACACACACACACACACACACACACACAGATGGTTTGGTCTGGTGTGTCATTGGTTCAGGTTTCCCGCTTCTCTGTTTGCCTTTATTTGGACCCTTTCTGCACAGTCGGCCTGGAAAAAAGATCAACAAAGAGATCTATCTTGTGATGAATGTCACGGAAATGAGAATGTCAGACAATATGATTGAGGTTGTGTACACACACACACACACACACACACACACACACACACTCACCTGGGCACAAGGTGAAGTACACAGACATGAATCATAAATCACACAAATTAAAAAGAAGATTAGCCTACAACATTCTCCACGGTATTACAACAAATCTTTATTTAACAGATACACAAATGACTGTGTGTGGGAACCTGAGCAATATGATTCATTTGAGCTACATCATAAAGAGGTTTTTACATTTTTTTAATTTTTTTTTTTAACAAATGCTTTAAGTTAAAATTGTTAAAACGATTGATTTTGTGGTTATACCCCATAAAGATACATTTGGTTATATTTATTTTTAAAATTGAAATAATATTGCTTTTTCATGTTTAAGCTTCACTACTTCGTGCTGCAAACATGCATTTTTTTCTGCCTATGCTTGGCCATGTGAGTAATAATGCTTTTTTTTACACACATTACTACAATGTAACAGACTAATAATAACTCATATGCACTTTGTTTCATATGCATTTTTTGTAACAACATATTTTTAGAGATATTCTGGTTAGACCAGTTGGCATGAACTTTAATACTTCAGCAGCAGAAAAGGATCATCATAATCATATACAAATCATAATCATAAATGCTACTAACTTTTCATCCTAAATTTGATCAAATTGGGGTCAAAATGGGGTAACTGATTAAAATTTGTGGACAACAATGTGACAACTATTTTGCAGAGGTCATATCATTTGACATGTAATTTATTGAATGGATATTGGCCTAGAGTATAATTATTTAATTGCACATTTTATGTGAGTTACCAACCCTGACCCTCAGTACATCTTGCCATATGATCTATGACACAATACTCACAAAAAAAAATAAAATACTTAAATGATAGTTACATCACCTGACACAATTCCCCACATTAATCAAAAAAATTTAGAACAATGGTGTTTTATTATTTTTGTGCAACATTTAAAAGGACTTAATTATATAAGATTATGTCAATTTCACATTTTTGTGTGATAAGTGTAATGTTTTGGCCAATATTTATTTTGGTTATACCATAATGACAATTTGACAGTAATTATTTTGTTATTACATCAAAATGGGATACAACCAGATTTTGAAAGACTTTCAGGTTTTAACACTTTTTAACAAGTGCCAACAACAAAATTGAGTTTCAAATCATTGACCCACCCACCCTACCTTGGGAAGACAAATACTAGATCTATATAGTCTGACCTATATAGCCTGCGCCACTACTTCCTGTAACTGCATGAAATTTCGCCATCAAGTTTCATTTCTGAACGTAGTCGCGGAAGCCAGGCTAAGATCTATACTGTACAATAATTTCACTTTATTAGGATTCAAACCAGTAACAAGGTCTACAATAGGAGTCAAACTAATTTCTTTTAACACTATCCCTGCCTCTTGTCTTATTATATATTCTCTAAATCATTTGACTCATGGGGTTATGAAAACCACTCTTCCCAAATCCAAGCTAAAAATATAGAAACACCACAAATATAAATCAGGAAGTAAACTATGTTGATGCACTTGGCCGCCGTCTTCAGGCGCAGACAGGCCTTCCCATGATGCTCTAGGAGGTCACAGGTCATGTGTGTGCGTTGCGCTTTCCCATGATGCACTGGCAGGTCAGAGGTCATGTGTGCCCGCATCGCCTGCAGCTCTGCCAGCATGAGGTGGAGCACAGACGTGTCATGTTCCTTCCTGTCTGCAGAGCCATCCACACTGAAGCTGTAATCTTCAGGAGTAGAAGAAAAGACAAACTTTAGATCAATAGACTTAAATCATGAAAGACCAGGAAAAACTACTCTTTAGACCTTCATATGAAATGGAAATGAAATAGAAATCCTTTATCTCCTGCCTGACTCTGATTGGAAGCTTTCCCATCACTCTTCTCTGACCCATCTGTTTGATTGGCTGTTTCCCCATCACTCTTCCCTGACCCACCTGTCTGATTGGTTAACTCATCACTCTTCCCTAACCCACCTGTCTCATTGGCTGTTGCCCCATCACTTCTGTGACCCATCTGTTTGATTGGTTAACTCATCACTCTTCTCTGACCCATCTGTCTGATTGGTTAACCCATCACTCTTCTCTGACCCACCAGTCTTATTGGCTGTTTCCCCATTACTCTTCCATGACCTACCTGTTTGATTGGCTGTTGCCCCATCACTCTTTTCTGACCCACCTGTTTGATTGGCTGTTGCCCTATTACTCCTCCCTGGGTTTCTCCAGCTGAGGGCTTTTGCATCACACTTTGAGGCCATCCGCATCAGGAAACTGACAGTGACGGTCTCCACGATGCTGCAGGCAACAAATATGAAGACCCCCGTGCAGAACATTCCTGTGGACATGAAGATCAGACAGAAGTGCTCATGGCTGTTCATTAGCCTAGAACTCTAGACGTACTCTACCAGTAGCAAATTGATTTGGTCAGTGGATATGTCTAGCCATAAGCCATAGGTTGGACTCAGACAACGGTGATGTTTAGCCAGTCAACACTCTAAGTTGTATTTAGACATTGGTGATGGTCCATCCAAAGCTCTATGTGGACAGAGAGTCGTTGGGTGGGCTTAGCGTTGTTTGAATTGGCTTGTTCATTGATCTTGATTGGTTTTAACCATCACAGAGACAGTTGTGAAAGATTCCGCCCCAAGGATCTATCTAACGTGGCCAGACTGTGGCTTGTCAGGCTAGCTGTCCATTGTGCTGCCTACATAAATACCAAGTGGATTCTTTACTGAATCCCAATAGTCTATTAGTGTATATTCAATATATCTTTTCCAAGTGACAACCCCTGTGTCTGTGTGTGTGTTTTGGGGGGGGGTGGGGGGTTCGTGCTGGTGTGGACTGACCAATTACAGGTGTTTTCTGGTGTGTGGACGGTAGAATATCATGGAGGATGAGCAGCAGCACAGATATGGCCAGTAGGATGGTAACCTTGAAGCCCAGCTTCTCCCCTCTGGACTCATTCATGAAGTAGGACACCAGGTCCAGAACCAGGAAGACAAAAACAGGAACCAGGAAGTTGATAATGTACAGCTGGGGTCTCCTGGCGATGGTGACCTGTACAAAGAAACCACATGCAGCACAGGACTCAGGAGAGGTTGCTCTTGCCACTTTAAAGACACTTCAGGAGGCAGACTTTAAAGGATAGCTCTGGAGTAAGTTTAAGTATAACCCTGTTGCATGAGCCTTCTAACAGCAATATATTTCACATGGAATGAAAGAAATCCGAACAACATAGACCTAACACGAACACGACACACGTTACATTGAGTCAACGGCACCTCAGATCTTACTTTCAGTTTTGAATAATTAGGTTACAGTGATTCAGTGTAAAGTGCTTGTTCGCTTCTGTGTTTGCGTTCGGTCTATACTGTTCCAAATTATTTTGTTCCACTCGCTAACTGGTGCTTTTAGCATGCTCCTTCAACAGGGCTGTGCTTGAACTCACTCCGGAGGTATCCTTTAAAGGAAAGAAACTCTGACATAGTTTTTGAGTTTTGCATTTTCCTCTATGGTCCAGCTCTGTTCTCACCCAGCCCTAGGTCGAGCCTGTGACCTGCAGTACTGGTGCTATCTGAGAAGGTTCAATGGGAGGAAAACGTTCCCCTATGTGCGCACTTCCGGTGAGGTACTGCACATTAGGGGCGCTCGCACGCAGTGGCTGGGGTTTAATGAAGCTTGTCAAAAAATTGCAAAAACAGTTTGGCAACCTCTAACCTAGGACATCTGGAGAAGTGAAACGGCATCAAGCTGGCCTACATCTTAGCAGTTAAAGATATGAGGCCCTACCAAAGCTAGACAAGATAATGTTCATTTCATACCGTGTACACTAGCTGGTCCCACACATCCCTGGGGCTCATGGTGAGGTTCTCCTTGGAGACGTGGATACTGATGAGGTCCCATTCACCCTGAGACTGGAACACCATCAGGGAACCCGTTGTCACATCCGAGGAGTTTGAAGAGAGGAACAGAAGCAGCCTGTCGTCTGTGTGTACGTGTGTGTATGGGTTGGGGTGGGAACACACACAGATACGAGTAGACACGAGTAGACACACATCAGTGTGTGCTTTTGGAACGTAAACATGAGAGTCTGCACTACATGTGAATGTTAACGTAACTGCAAGTTGTACATAGTAGTTGGATTCAACATTCAACGTGATGTCCTGCAACAATCTTCAAAGCCCTGGCAGCATTGGACCCTTACAATATATTTGAGAAGGGGTCCAATCTTGTAAATTAAGGTAACTTCATCTAGTGTTTCACGTCCTCTATAAACTTGTCCACAATACATAACAATCTTGAAAATGTCCACAATACATAACATGAAGCCAGTTGCCTTACTGTCACAACCTTTCTGCATCATCATCACATATCTCAGCTTTACTAGCATTTTGCCCCTTAACCTGCATGCTTTGCTTTGAGTGGGGCAGTAAAGGGTGGTTAGCCTTCATCTGCAGAAGGGCACCAACTACGATCTCAGCTACCAGGCCCTTTTTTATGATGGCTTTGTTCACATGCCTCAGCTTGAGGCTGAGACTTTGCAAGAATCAGGGCACCAATTTTGCTGGAAATCCTTAACAGCCTACTGTGATGGGAAAGGTGTTTGTATGCATCCTTTGATGAGAGCTTTGTTTTTTTCTGTTGGTATCAACAGCTTTGTTCTATATTCTGTATTGGCCTTGCTCCACTAGCGGTGTTGTGTTGTAATTTCCAAGGCCCGAGTGACCTTGGCAAACTATGCCAATAATTTCTTGCTGCTTCCAGTTGGGTGTCTTAGTGTACAGGCTTGCAGAGCTGAAAGACGGAGGACCACCCAGCTACTTTTGCAGAAAACTTGCTTGCCCGAGTCTACCTCTTCCAAGCGTACTAGCCTACTGTAATCCAGCACGGTACACCTAGTGTGAGTACGCCCTTACTGTACAGATTCATAGAGCTGAAAGAAGGAGGACCACCCAGCTACTTTTGCAGAAAACCTGCTGCACGGCCTCTCCATTACATCAACTTGTGACATGGGGAAATCATACTGGAGGGACGGCCACTGGAACCACTGAACTAGATACAACTGAACTGGATTCAACTGTACTAGATTCGACTGTAAAGGATTCAACTGTAATGGATTCAACTGAACAGGATTCTCTGCCAAGACAATGAGGTCACAGACGCAATATAAATTCCAAATCATGTTCTGGATCACCGATCGCCACCAAAATCGAATCAGTTCATGCTCGTCCCAATATACACATTGTCCGAAAATGTCATACAAATCCATGCAGTACTTTTCGAGTTATCCTGCTGACAGACAAACAGACAGACAAACCAACTCGTGCGAAAACATAACCTCCTAGGCAGAGGTAATAACCTGAGTAAATAAAAAACATATCCCTGAAAAAACTCACTTTTGTTCATAAAGGATGTGATTGTAAGTGTGCACCGCTGTATGTCAAAGGGGAACTTGTAGAGATCCATCTTGCAGGTGCTGGTGATCTTGTAACTTTCTCCAGAGTAGACGTAGCCAAACCACATCAGGTTCAGTTGGTCACTATCAGCATAACTCTCCTTTCTCTCTGTACTGGAGAGATGGGCACAGCAGACATTCATGTTCAGCCTGTTCTGAATGATCTGTAATACAATGCTGATAGAGCAGACACTGAGCCTTATTGTTCAAGTCCAGTGCATCTTTACACCTAGTATCATGTCTACCGTTCATGGGCCTTTATTGAGCGGAAAACATTAGAATCTTTTCTTTTTTTTTGTATTCACCGATTTTATTTGTAAAAACCAAGTTCACACATTGAAATACAACAAATCAAGTAACCATACACCCCCCACCCTGCCCACACACACACCCCCCAACCCAACCTCAGACACCATTCATCTGACTCAATAAGATATAATTAGACTCTTTTAAAAAAAAGGACAGTGGTAAATGCATATACTCCTAACCCCTAGCAGTTCAGTTTGCCTTCCTATGCAATTCCACTCAATTCTCATCTCCCTTCAAAATTCCAGTCTGGGGTTCAGGAGGATGCATCCCACACTGGCCAAAAACTTACCATAGGCTATGTATACGATCAGTTAAGGGCTGATCCACTCTTTTTGAATTTAAACACCTCCCGTAAGCAATTGTTTCTCAGAGGTGGACCTGTGGAACATAGGAACTAACTCTGCCTAGAGCTACTTAGCAAGGCAGCTAAAACTCAGGAATGTCAGCCATTTTTTTGTTACCAAAGTGGCTAAAACTCAAGGATTTTAGTGTCTCAATTTGCAAGGTGGATAAATAAAACCCATGGATACAAATGTCTGTGGCGGACAAGGTGGCTAAAACCTAAATGTGCCTGGATCTGTGGCTAGCATGAAAGGAGAGAGGCACATCTTGTCTCTTGACTAGCTAATGTAGCTAAATCATAGAATAAAACAGTTGCTGAAGAACCAGCATTAAACCCCACACTGGTGTCCAGTGCCCAGGTCGGGTTGGTTGCTCTCACCTCTCCATGATGGTGAACGCCGGTCTCCACAGGTAGTCTTTGGGAATGCCGATCTCTGTGATGCCACAGAATTCTCTGGGGTCCCAGCGGAGCAGCTCATTGAGCCAGGACTGCAGGGGGAGGAGGAAGAGAAAGGAGGCGAGAGAGGAGAAGGGGAGAGAGAGGGAGACAGAGGAGGATAAGAGGGAGAGGTAAAGAGAAAGGAAGCAAGAGAGGAGAAGGGGAGAGAGAGGAGGATAAGAGGGAGAGGTAAAGAGAACAGAAGCGAGAGAGGAGGACAAGAGGGAGAGGTAAAGAGAGAGGAGGTGAGAGATGGAGAAGGGGAGAGAGAGGGAGACAGAGGAGGATAAGAGGGAGGACAAGAGAAAGGAGGTGAGAGAGGAGAAAGGGAGAGAGAGGGAGGAGGTAAAGAGAAAGGAAGCGAGAGAGGAGAAGGGGAGAGAGAGGGAGACAGAGAGAGGATAAGAGGTAAAGACAAAAGGTACAGAACAGGTAGGAGGAAAAGAGAGAAACCCGGCAATGAATAGTAAGACAAGATGGAGAGGAGGAGAGGAAGAAGAGGAGTAAAAGAATGGAAGGAGAATGGAGAAGAGGGGGAGAATGAGACAATAGGATGGAGAGGTGGAAAGGAGAAGAGGGGGATAATGAGACAATAGGATGGAGAGGTGGAAAGGAAAAGAGGGGGATAATGAGACAATAGGATGGAGAGGTGGAAAGTAAGGAGAGAGGAGGAACATAGGGAGGAGAGAATGGAGAAGAGGAAGAGAGGAGGAGAATGGGAGGCAAATAAGAAAGGAAGAGAGGATGAGTGGAAAGGAGTAATATTGTGTGTGTATGTATGCGTTTGTGTGTGTGTGTGTGTGTGTCTGTGTGTGTGTGTGTGTGTGTGTGTGTGTGTGTGTAGTCAGATAGGTCAGACTATGCAACTCACCACACCTACATAGGCTCCAAACGTGAAGCTCTGAAGCTTCTCATCCTGGCTCAAGATGAAAGAGACAACCAAATTAAAACAGTACATGCCTGATGTAACGGAGGCCAGCTAGCTCGGCGGCAGTACATTTAATTCATCACCACCCACTTCCTTGGGCACAAAGACACACACACACACACACTACACTTGTAATGATGTAGACACAGATGTTTATAATAGACATTTATGATTACACATATGCGCAGAGATACACACATAAATAACACACCACAATTTCAATGATTTAGAGGTGCTCACACACTCACCACGTCTATGATGACATACAAGTAAAGGTCCACAGTGGCGTAGGTGGGAGTCGTCCAGTTCCTGACGGGACGGAAGGAAGTGAGGTCATAATTGTTGGGTCCCAACCCCAGGTGTTCTCGCAGAGACCGGTAACTACAGGAAAGAGGCTCCGCACACACTGCACATGAATCACATCACATATGAGGACACACAACCATCTGAATCACATCATATATGAGGACACACACTGCACCTGAATCACATCACATATGAAGACACACACTGCACATGAATTACATCACATATGAGGACACACAACCATCTGAATCACATCATATATGAGGACACACACTGCACCTGAATCACATCACATATGAGGACACACACTGCACATGAATCACATCACATATGAAGACACACACTGCACATGAATCACATCACATATGAGGACACACAACTATCTGAATCACATCATATATGAGGACACACACTGCACCTGAATCACATCACATATGAGGACACACACTGCACATGAATCACATCACATATGAGGACACACAACCATCTGAATCACATCATATATGAGGACACAAACTGCACCTGAATCACATCATATATGAGGACACACACTGCACCTAAATCACATCACATATGAGGACACACTGCACCTAAATCATATCACATACATACAACATGCATGGACATGCAACAATCAGAGCACATTACAGTGGCTTTATACAAGTTATAACATAGGTTGAAGTGAACATGAGCTTCACATTACTATGAAAATATTTTTCATATGCTACCTATACCAAAGACACAAACATCTCACCACAGACTAATTATGCCCATTTCAAATCGCAGAGCTCGCAATGCAGCACAAAGGGAAATGCTGGAGGCAGTAAGGTACAGTAGGTACTCTGTCTATCTAGACGACTTTATAACATTCACATCATAAGCAGCATAAGCGTAAAACATTCAAGTCATAAGCAGTGACCCATTAGTAGCTCTTGCTGGAGACAGTCAGGTACAGTAGAAACTCTGTCTATGTCAGACCTGGGCAAACTGAGGCCCGGGGCTACATGCGGCCCGTTGAGCTATTTAATCTGGCCCATGGAGCCTTTCCAAAATAGAATAAAATAGAATAAATGATTATAGGCCTGATTTTATCAAATTTGTTGTATTCATGAAATACAAATCCCCCTTATATCCCTGCATGTTAAACTAGAGTTATGTCCTCTGAAGAAAGTGGGGCTACTGGTTTGAGACTTTGAGCCAATCTACCAGCATCAACCCCCATTAACCGGTAAACTATTACTGTAACACCTGACTCGCTAGTCCAAATCTAAAACCCAATGTGGCCCTTCGGCCAAAATAATTACCTTCCCTGGTCTATCTAGATGACTTTAAACTCTGTCTATCTTTATAACATCCACATTACAAAGTCATAAGCAGGGAGCCACTAGAAGCTTTTCCTGTTAGAATTCCTTTTAGATGTCCTTTTAGAACTAGAAAAAAAATCAATACAATTGTTCTCGGACTTGGTTTTAGGGGTTTCGTTTTTATTTATTCTGCCTAGGTGTGCAATGCAACTGGTTTCTATAGTGATGCGGAAGTAAACAATCAACAATCGCTACAGTAGATAAAACCAAAGGGATGATTTAATCTGTCCTGCAGTGCCAACACTTATAGCTTGCTGCTGATCGATTACGTGAGCGATAATGTATCGTCTGCTTGTCATTATGAAGTCAAGTCACTAAATTATGTGTCCAGGACCTGACTACTACAAGCCTGCCCGGCACTAGTGAAAAACCAAGTGTCACACCAAGAGCTACTAAAGCTACAAAATCACTTTTGTTGCTCAAAAAAGCAGCTGCTAAAATGTCTGGGTTCGCTCGAATCGTTCTATCGCCCAGGATGTGCCTGTTGTCATCCCATTTACAGCGCAGCGTTTAGATTATACAGATGAGACGTATCATAGCTAATCTTGCATAAATTTGACAGTCGCTCAAATCACCCAACTTTTACAGCTCTTGCCCATAGAAAGTCAATGACTTCCGGCGATTTTACTGCTTTAGTAGCTCTTGGTGTGAATGTACAGTCAGAAGTCATGTACAAACAAGCTTTGTTATTGCCCTCTTAAATGACCCTGAACACAGAAGTGTGCACACACACACACACACACACACACACACACACACACACACACACACACACACTAAAGTGCAAACTCACCCATGGTAGCAGTGAGGCTCATTAGCATCCAGAGACGCATGGTTACCTGTCCACCTGCACACCTGTCCGTCAGCCTCAGGTATGAGTTTTACATCACTCAGGTGAGTCTCTTATAGCATCTGCAGTGACACAGGTGAACTCTCCACCACACCTGTACACACAGGGCAGTTATTCGACTGTAACCTGATGTCGCTTTACCATAGACTCTTTATGCAGTTCATATACAGAATGTATACATAAATACAATTCTTTGAAATATCAGGTCACACACACACACACACACACACACACACACACACACACACACACCTAAATATGTTCAGACAACCATGAAGGCTAGCAGTGCCTGAAACAGACACACACACACACACACACAGATACTCAAAGAGCCATGAGACATGATCCTTGTCTACTACAGAGTTAGTCACACAAACAGACAGAGACAGATATATATATATCAGAGAGAGAGAGAGAGAGATTGTTTGCTGTGACATAGGGTCAGGTTTCCCTCTTTAGTCCCTTTCTGGACAGTGGAGCTGAAAAGGGTCAGCAAATAATCCTGTTTAATGACTTAATGGAAAGATGAGAAGTTTCTAGACACACACAAAATATTACTAAACATATGTACACACACACACACACACAGAGAGAGAGAGAGAGAGAGAGTCAAACACACACCCATCAAACACAGACAGAGAGACGCTCATAGAGCACATTTGGTTGATGGTGGCAGTCCACTGACTCCAATGACCATGTTCATTTCTGTCCTTCAACAGTGAGTTTTCTGATGGGTGTATTGTCCTGTCCTGGAGACACAGGTCTTTATGCAGGCCATGTGCTTCAGGTCAAGTGCAAATAAAAGAGACTTTTGACCATTTTACACATTTTGTGTTCCTCAAACTGTCAATAAATTGATCAAATTCGAAATCTAAATTGGTGCCATTTGTTTTGACTTTTTCCTGAAAATACATCCAGTCTATGTTTCTATTATACTTTTGTGTTTACAAACACACACACTCACACACATAGAGA